>JAHXMU010000683.1:3824885-3855171 GCA_019455685.1 Philornis downsi | reverse complement strand
AGTTAACAGCGGCTAACCTCGTAACCACCTAGTTAAGTTATTATTCACCTAACTATCATACTTACCTCATATCATACCAAACGTACTGAGTTTGAATCTAGGCTCAAATTACTCCAGTCCACTGCGCGTGGCTGAAATATGCTAAGTCGAGATTCATGCAAAGGTGCATTCCACCCATATTGAAGGCACTGCATTCAACCTGTGGGAAAATGCTGACGGAGGTAGTTCACACATTTAGAGTTAATGCTTTGCTTTGTATCTTACGTTTAAGCAATGCTTTGTACTTTACCAAGAACATTAAATAAAATCAGAATTGTTTCCACGACCACATAGTACGGTCATAAATTCTCGCGTTTTTACTTGTGGTCTGACTACGGGTCTTAACTTATATAAGCGCTGAAAATCTTCTTGGAACTACTTAAAACTTGGCACAGCTTAATTATTTGCCAGAAATTCTATTTTCTTAATATATAACTTCCTACACGTAACCTGCAGAAACCCACATTTCTGGTCATTACATTGTTATATAATGTGTGGGAAAATTTAAAAGAATCGACGGATTAAACGCACCAATCCGGTGTTTCCACTTATATATATGACAGATTCAACGCAAATGTTCTAAGGTTCATATCTTTCCAGTGATGGCCTGACATTGATTAAGTTATAATTTTGGGTAAAATGTGAGAAAATCGATCGGATGACTGAGGGTGGTACCTTCAGTACAAATTACCTTGTTTAACTTATGTATTCCTAGATTCGAATCTTTCATTCAATTGCACTATATTCATTGTGATTGCTTTTATTTAAAGTATTCGTTTTTGGAAAACGGCTGAAAAGCCAACTATGTATTTCAAAGGCCAATTATTTCAATCCTTATGTGAGCGAATTCCAGATATAACACCGATTTCTCTCACTTGCACCAGCATGAGCGTTCCGTGAGCACTCTTTTTTTAGTGGCTTCAATAAAGCCGGTCTGACAAGGCTGCCAGCTGTTAAATACGAGGTGCGTTCAAAAAATAAGGTGAATTTTTATTTTTTCCAAAAAAGAATTATTTAGTCATCAATTTCTATTTTATCTCCTTCAAAGTAGTCCCCCTCAGATATAATATACCTGTGCCAGCTTTTCTTCCAGTCCTCGAAGCAGTTCTGATATGCACTTTTTGGTATGTCCTTGAGTTCTCTCAGCGTTTCGGTTTTTATCTCCTCAACCGTCGCAAAATGACGTCATTTCATGGGTCTCTTCAATCTTGGGAACAGGAAAACGTCGCAAGGGACATGATAACGGTGTTGATTTTGGTCAAATAGTTTCTACCAAGCAAAGATGAGTGAGCAGGTGCATTATCATTATATCATGATGCAAAAGCTATGAATTTTATTTCCACAATTCCGGCCGTTTTTTCCGTTCTGCTTCCCCTTATACCCCTTACCCCTTATTTATCGCACGACCTTGTGGTAAGAACTCCTGATGCACTACGCCATAGTAATCGAAGAAAATAGTAAGCAAAACCTTGACATTTGACTGAACTTGGCGTGCTTTTTTGGTCTTGGCTCTCCTGGACTCTTTAAATGGGACGATTGGGCTTTGGTTTCGATGTCATAACCATATACCAATGATTCGTTACTAGTTATGACCTTTTTGAGCAAATCTGGATCATCGTTGATGTCATTCAACAATTCCTGAGCGATGCTCATGCGACATTGTTTTTGGTCAAAATTCAGCAATTTTAAAACGAACTTCGCTGCCACACGTTTTGTGCCCAAAATTTTCGAAAAGATTGCATGGCATGAGTCAACCGATATGCTCGACATCTTCAGCAACTTCTCTAATTATGATTCCACGATTATCCATAACAATTTTCTTCACTTTCTCAACATTTTCATCGGGGCGTCCAGAGCGAGCGTCGCCATTCACATCTTCTCGACCTGCTGTGAAAAGCTTTTACCACTTTTTTGACTCAGAGTACTCTCACCGTATGCCACTGTCAACATTTCAAGTGTTTTTGGACACTTAATTCAATTTTTTACACAAAATTTGATGCAAATTTTTGATCCATTTTTTTCGATAGCAGAAAATCGCCGACACGCAAAACACTTGTTTCATTTATGCCTCTCACAAACAAACTAAACATGTTATATGGATAAAACCGTCAACATATCTTCGAGACGAGTGTACCAACATAAAAAAAAAAAATAAAATAATAATCGAAAGTCGAATGTACGTAGCCCGTGAAAATTGAAAATTCACCTTATTTTTTTAACACACCTCGTATCTGTCATCTAAAGTGTTATGTATGTAGTGAAAGGATTGTCGTTTACGAATATGGATCGTTTAACAGCCGAAGAACGCGTGAAAATATTTAAAACTTACGACAAAAGTGGTGATTCTAGTGTGGGTACTTTTCGTGCATTACGTGGCGGTTGAGGTCTTCATAATCGATCTACAGTGCAAGGAATTGGCAAGATTATAAAGAAATTTGAAGAGAATGGAAGAGTTACAAATGCGGTCAAGCCATGCAACATCGTAATGTACACACTGTCGAAAATATCTGTTAGTGGAAGTGTTGCGAATAATCCGAATTTTCTCTAAAGGTGTATGTAGTCTTTGTTTTGCCAAGTTTTGACCTTCTGTACCGATTTTGCAAAATTTATAACTAGACTTTTGCGCAAGTTTTTTTCTCCTGTACCGATTCTGCAAATTCCGATCATAACTCGTGACTGTGAAATATCTTTACAACAAACTTGTAACTGAAACTCCTAATTTAAGTGGGCTCTACTGCAGATAGATACGTGAACGGATATGCTTAAGCGAATACTTTTAAGGGCCGCATAATACTATATATGAATGAAAAAAATATTCTAAGAGCATTTCAAGACCTTTCTTGCAACATCGACCTGTGACGGTTTCTTCGATTCGGAACATTATCTGCGGCTCCTTTCAGTGAAACCCTTTCGCTGCAGATTTTCATTTTTTCCATTTTTATTGTCATTCATTATATTGGTTATTCAAATAACTCTCTACACCTGCTTCTAATCGGACCCAAAATCCGTAAAAATAAATATGATATCTTCAAATGTTCGACTATTTTGGCATAGACATAACATAGCCTCACAGCCCTGAGCTTTGCCCCACTGGTAACTGACACTTTAATACGACCTCCACTGCCAGTCCACAAAACTCCGGAATACAATTCAATTCCATAAATCACAATTTTTTTATTTCAATATTATTGACTGTCTCGTCTGGACACTTATGTCTGACATACCATAATGGTATGTGCTAAAACTCCCCACCCTGAAAGAGAAAATCAATTGGAAAATATGTACTGAAGGAAAGAATAAAGGAATTAGGGGAGCCACGGAGAGATATAGAGGAAGATGGTAGCGATACCTTGTGGCAATAGTGTTGGAGTGGCTCGATTGGAAATATCGCAAGTAGATATACAAAAATGATGTATAAACTATTTTTATTTGTATTTCGTTCCTGAATACTGTCACTTCACTTCTTGCTTACGTTAATCCACTGCATGTAGATATATATATGTACATATAAACTTTGCCACTGTTTGAAGAGGGGAGAACAAATGGAACGTGCAGGAGCTTCGGAAGAGTAGAAAGAAAATTTACAGCACATATTGGTTTTATTATTTTGCTGCACCCCGGCATAACTCTGTCATATTACACCCCCTCTTACCACATAGCACTTAAAGTCATACGGTCGTTTTTGCAATTGTTACTTTCCTCTTCTATCCAGCACTTCAAACCACCGCCAATGGGGACAGTAAGATGGAAAGGGTTCTTGTCCATATTTCTTGCTACAATGCTACAAAAGTGTTGTAACAAAAGGACTTTGCAGCATGAAAAGGTTTTGGCTCTTTTGGTAATCCGTATGTTATGATTGCTATTTGATAACTTATTGAAGTTTTTGATTTATGTACTGTATTGTTGCATGTCTCCGTAGTCAAACATACTACAAAAAACGAAACGGACAGACGAAAGTAAATAGAATTTTTATGTTTATAAAGTTTTGGCTACTATTCAGAATATATGATCGACTATAATATATTTTTCCTACGATAAAGGAAATTGATTGTTTAGAAAAACAAAAGAGAAATAATTATACAGCTCAAATGGTAATTTAAGAAATTAAAGAAAACGTAACCTCAATGTTGATTGTACTGAAAAGTGTCATTTCGACAAGACAGCTGTTACGCTTGGTAGTAATGCTTGGACACGGAGAAGAATCGCTGCTGGCTGGGATAGCCGAACAATATGAAGTTCTAGAAAGTATGCGTATGACAAACATAAAGCTGGCAGGAAAAGTGACTAGATTGTTCAAAATCTCTTTTTTCTGTGAAGCCATCTTATTGAAAATAGAAAATTTCGGTATATTTTTCGGTATAGGCGCATAAGACAAACAATCCAAGCTTGGTTTTATTGCTTCTAAAATCCACAGATAGCATTTGGGTTCAATTTAGTGCATATGATTTAGTTTGGCCTGAAGGTAATGGGAAATATCGCTCCATATTATGATACACATAGCTTCCAATCACGTAAGCTTGGTTTTATCACATCAACAAGGACACTGTTTTTACTCGAAATAAGCTAATTTCTCCATGTATTCCTTGACAAAATTATTTGTTAACTCTGTTGAAATCGGTTTATATTTCGTAATACAACCCAAAATGTTTTATGATGTTTCATATTGGTGAATGTTTTGATTTTCTCCCATAAGGTGGGGCTTCCACTTCGTTTTGTTCTTTTCTGTATTTCAAAAATTGAAATAATTAATTAAAAGCAAACAATCGGCGAATGCTACTCGAAATGCTCAGACGCGTCATTTAAATTAGGAAGACTGATTTTATCATTTGATAAAATGGATTTTGGTGTTTGGAAAAAAATGAGGCAAAGAATTGTAGACAATTTGTGGAAGCTGGCCCCACTACACATAGAAATCTAACATTGAATTCCAAATGCCGTAATGTAGTGATAAATGGCCAATTCTTAGGTTTTACCACGGCATAGGAATAAGTGTTTCAGTCCGTGATTTTTCTCTGGTTTTTCTGACGGAGATTTTGCTGCCTCCATTTACTTCTCACTGCAAATATCTGGTCAGTTGTTGATTTGCGATTTCCAAAGCCGCATCGATTAAGTTTAATTAGGTCTATACTAACGGATGTTGCCCTTTCACATAGTACACTCTAAAGAACCCTATGAGCGTTGGAAAAAGACTGAATTTGTAGTCAATCGTAGGCGTATACAGATCGTTTTTTTTTTTTACTTTGAAACATAATTCACTTAAACTCCAATCATCAGAAGTGCTCAGCAGACCTAGTTTTAAAATGTTGTGATTTCATCTATCAACTATCGATTTGTGGAAGTTCTTTCTCTGCATTTACAGCTCACTGCGTAATTCTTTATCCAAGTTTTTACTAATATTTAGAAACATAATAAAAAAAATAATTTTTCATTACTTCGAAAGTTTAGAAAAATCAAACAAATGTTTGTATCGTGATGTACTATGAGCCAAGCATTATCAGAGAGATATCCAAAAAATTTTAATATCCTAAACTTAGCAAAGTTCCATAGACCTGTTGCCAACTAATTATCAGCATCGGAATTCATACAATTTCAGCCTGACAGGTGTCGTAGATTACAATTTCTTCGACAGGTTCATCCTTCTTTTGTCCAACAGCTGTATGGTTCTGATGACAGTTATACATTTGCCGAAGAAATCCTCAAACGTTCCGTGCCTCACATGTCAGAAAAGTATTATAAAGTAGTTGGAGTCGATAAGACATGAGTGGTTTCGCTTATCATCTACGCTTTCCATACATTAAAGTACGAAAAATTTACATTCATATCGAAATGTTCATCCAATCTTCCAAGTCATTTTTCTATCATCTATTTAAAACTTAACTTTTATGTTTCCGCCTTCTATTCTACGTATTCTAATAGCTTTCTAATACACTTCCGCTTGTACGTGAATGACAGCTTACCAATCACGCAATGTTCACATCGCATTTCCAGTACTCCACTTTCAATCAAAATGTCCTTGTGCTGAATTTGCGACACTTATACGGACAAGAGCAATTCATATTTCCCATATCACATTTTGATCGCTCTAGATCCAAAATCATTTATTTTGACGTTTCTGTTATATACGTCGGCGAAACCGCCGTAACATATTGACACAGCCAGCCGTCTCTTTTGTGCTATGCACGCCGACCGCTGCGGATTTTTTTTGCGCTCAGTTGTTTCCAATTTAGCTCCAGTGGCTAAAAAATAGCAGGCAATTCATTATTGATAGTGTTAAATGCAAGGATTGTATAAATTAATGTTATGGAAAAATATGACTTTAACTCTCATACTTCCACTGCCCGTTTCGTTTCCCATTTTGTCCTTTCCGCGCTCCATTTACGTACGGTCTCTAGTTTCGTTACTGTTTTGTGTGTAAATTGGTTTCAAATGTTTTGCGTTGTTAGACATTCATTCACTCTCGTACATACGTATGTATAAACATTTAAGGATAATTGTGTATTTGCCCGTGTGTGCGACTGTGTGCGTGTATGAAAGGATATTGATGAAAATTGACTATAAGAGACGATGGCTTGTTATATCGAGAGAAACTTGCTGCATAAGTAGGATAAACTAATTGGGCGCGAGTGGGTCTATATGGGCGGATATGTATATGTATTAGTTTCCCATTGTCTGTGAGTGGGCTCAAATGTGGTATTAAATATCATCCACATCCATTGAGTGACCTGTTGTCGATATTCCTGTTGTGTTAGCAAATTGTCTATCATTTTTGTCGTTCATTTTTGTTGTAATTTACGATAATAGGGCAATCATAAATGTTACATTTGAGAACTGTGAGATAATTAATGTAAATTGAATTTAATTGCTAGCACTTGCAGTTGATTGGACACTTCCAGCCAAAACCAAATGGTTGGTCGAGATAGAGCTAAGTAACATTTTTTTTTAACAGGAAAATATTTTTGATTTGGTTCAGTTTCTGTCATCCAAATCGATACTATGTACCCATATACACATTTTTGGTCCTAATTCCGACAACCGAATCAACATTAAATACAATTCATATATCCGATTCAGTTATATATATGATTCATAAACCCGAAACGAAGAATTTCCCAAGCAGCTCACGACTTCCGACCTTCGGGCAAGTATTCCCTTGTAATGCCATCAGACATCCCTTTGATAGTAGCTAAAGTGAGGAGGCGACTTGTTTAGAAACCTAAATGGCATGCTAACACCGATGCGTCTTAGGTAACTTCTGTTACTGAAACTCAACTCACCAGTCTAATGGTCGCTGGCAGCCCCAACACTGGGATCGAAAGCAGTTGCCTGAAAAACAGCTTATCCTGAATTTAAATTATCATGAAAATACCGAAGAAAATAACGAAACATACCCCCCTAAAAGCTGACAACCTCCGCAAAGGTTATAAGGACCATGATCTAAGTATATGCACCTGAAATGTCCACACTCTTTACAGAGAAGGTGCCTCTATCCGACTAACGGATGTCCTAGATGAATTTATGGCTGACATTACGGATATCCAGGAGATGCGATGAACAGGACAAGGATGTACTCGGCTGCGAGATGTTACTGCAGCTTTCTCAAGCATCGAGAAGGAAGCAGCGAAAATGGGTCTGGTGATAATCGAGGACAAAACAAAGTTATTGGTTTCAACGAACAAAGAGTCTACTCGTTTGGGAAGCTGTGTGGACGTTGACAACTATAATTTTGAAGTGGTACCTCGTGTATCTCGGTTCCGCTGTAAACAAAACGAGTGATGTCAGCATGGAGATAAAGAGGAGAGTATTGCTTGCTAACAGATGTTACTATAGGCTAAGCAAGCGATTTAATGACAAAGCTCTCTCTCGACAGACAAAAATCCGACTGTACCTGACGTTGGTTCTACCTGTCTTGTTATATGGCGCAGAATCCTGGGTTATGACGCAAGCGGATGAATCGGTACTGTCAGTTTTTAAGAGGGAAATACTGCGGAAAATATATGGACCCATCATCGTTGACGGAGAGTATCGGCGTCGCATGAACAATGAGCTGTATGAGTTATATGCTGACATCGACGTGGTCAAACGCATTAATATACAGCGATTGCGTTGGCTGAGTCATGTTGTGCGGACGGACCCAAACGTTCCAGCATGGAAAGTTTTCGACAACGAACTCGATGAACGGCGCAGAAGAGGGTGAACGAAACTCCATTGGAAGGATCAGGCTTTTTTAAATACTACCGAAGCTTTGTGTGACGAATTGGAGGTGAACGCAGAAGATCGAAGTGCATAGAATTATTTTCTACAAGCGGCGTGTAATAGATAAAGATGTGTATTACAGTCGCCACATAAGAAGAAGATTACTTTAATTAATGAATCATATCATATCAAAAGTCAGAACAATTTTTCTTAATTGCGGACAATAGAATTGTGAAAAACTGACTGCCTGTTTCAGAGACACTCCCTTCTTTTACACAAAAAAAAAAAGTTTTGTATTGGTCAAAATAATGCTGAAAATGTCCACTACAAATAGAATCCTGCCAAAAAATCATCAGATAAGTGATTATACCATACGTTATATATCGCCATAGACCCCCACTTAGGGACCCATTAAAATATGGACATGGAAGAGAACTTCATACATTCAAGAGCTTACACGCATTTTCGTTTTAGACCCATTTACAAGCCTATTCGATCACTCGATGTCTAAAAGGTACATGGTTCCTAGTACAGCTCTTTAACTATCAAATAACTGATAAAATTGTTGAAAAATATCTGATAAATATTACAAAAGTGGTGATTCAAATGTAGGGACTTTTCGTGCATTACGGGCTGATTATCTTCATTATAATCAACCTACTGTGCAGAGAATTGGCAAGATTAAAATGAAATTTGAAGAAACTGGAAGCGTTGGAGATGTGGGCAGACCTATGCATCGTTGCAATGTCCGCACTGCCGAAATATAGCTTCTATTAGTAAAAGTGTGGTGGGAAGTCCGAAATTATCGATTCCACGGCGTTCTCAGCAATCGGACCAAACTTACGGCTCATTACGGCGTATTTTGCATTTGGATTTGCACCTCCATCCATATGGAGTCCTACATACGCTACAATTAAAGCCGGCTGACCAGTCACAACGCCGTAACTATGTTGTTTGGGTGCTACAGCAACAGGCTTTCAATGCTGATTTTTCGAAAAAAAAAAAACAATTTCTTCAGCGATGAAGCCCATTTTTCTCTCGGTGGTTACGTCAACAAGCAAAATTGTCGCATATGTGGCTCGGAGAACCAAGAAGTGATTGTGGAAAAAAAAGTGATTGCATCCCGAAAAAGTGACTTCAAAAACAGTCAGAATTGGTCTTTTAGAGAAAAGACTTCCTCTACTGTTTCAGTGGTTTTAAACAAGATAATCCATTGATAATTCGATAGACTGAAATAAAGTACATTTATGTTGCTATACAGTGTTCGACAAAATTTGAAAAATCGATCCAATGATCATGTCTAATAGCATTTCTTAAGAATTTCCTAATTTAGTTTAAATGTTTGTAAAATTATAAAATACAAAAAAGAAATTCCCCCTGGAAGAGAGCTTCTACATTCAGGAGCTTACACGCGTTAGACTCATTTATAAGACTTATCGATTACTCGATGTCGAGTCGAAGTGCTCGTCAGACACATGGAGGTGACCGCCGCCGTAAGCGTGGTTGAACCTACCATCGTGCAACCGAAAGTCGCGTGTACTAACCATCGCCCCACCGTCGGTCACATTGCTTTATAATGCTTGATAAAATTTCAACAAATCGGTGAAGCGAAGATTCTCATTCTGGTACTTCCTACACAAATGATCGATTGAAAACATGTCTTCTTAGGTTTAAATCTCCCATACAACTGGAGTAAATTCAATCAAACTTGACAATTTTTTAGCGTTTCTTAAAGATAGATGTATATGAAGACCACCGATTGCAAGTGATGGAGGAGAGATTAGAAGTTATAGAAAAGTCTCTTACACCCGAACGTGTATTTTAAATTAAATAACATAAACACATTTATTCCAAGCTGCAATTAAAAGTTGAGAAGTTTGATAGCCTTTAAATGAATTCTGAAAGCCATTAACGAATTCAGATCAAGTAAACATTTAGCCAATGCTGGACTTGATTGATAATTTGTACATTCACTGAAAGTAAAATATCTAAATGTAAACATAAGACATATCCATTGGAAGTAAAATACGAGTATATTAAGATATATAATAATAATATAATATATATATATAAGAGATATGGCCACTTACATCAACTGACCAACGCCCAACAAAGATTATTCAACAAAGTGAATCCAAATCAATCACAACGTTATGTTTCTAATTATTCTAAAGAAACGATGACTTTTTGCGATCAAAGAAAACGTTTTCAAAGTTTTAATGGTGTCTCAAAAAACTTTTTCTTCTAACGGCGTTAAAGGCGCTCTCTTCTGCGGCACTTTTCTTTTGCGCCGCCATTGGGGTACGTTGTCCAAAATGTTTGTGGGGAAGCGATTTGATCAATCCGCATAATTCACGTTATAATTCATATAACCCAAGTAGAGTTTGCTTCTGGTACTTTTGTATGCTCATTTTCTCAATTTCCACTTTCAGACATTTTCATCCATTTTAAATTCGCAGTGCAACCAAACGAAAAATAGATCGGTCATTTATATGTAAGGATCAGAGGAGACGTATTTCTTCCATCGATTTTTTCTAATTTTTGCATTGGAAGGAACAAGGAAGGTCACTGCCATCGCATACCGGTATCCCAGTTTCGGTGTGAATCACCTTATCCGTAACAAGGAACAAAAGACGAAGCACAAACTTTGCTCAAATCTAAAATGATAAAATACAAACTTATATTTGAATGTTTCGACATTTTACAAACTATTTGTTTATATTTATTTATATTAATTTATATGTTTATATTTGTAAAGCACTCTGTTGAAAGGTTCTCGTTGAATGAACATGTAATGATTCCTCCTCCGTTCTCAAATTGGAAATTTTGTTTTTCTTTTATTCCGACCCTAATCACATTCTGCTGTGAAATAGTTTCCTTTGTAGCAATTTAATTCACACCTGACATCTTCATTTCTTTACTTTTGATTCTAGAAAAAGAAAAGTAATTAAATATCACAAATGTCTAAATTGTTGATAACTCTATTAGATTGTAAACGAAATGATATTATTTCATTCCCTTTAACTTTGTCGGACCAGACGTCAATGTACGGTTAAAATGTAGCCAAAAGGATATAGAGGAGATACAAGGAAAAATTTATACATCAACACCTTGAATTAAAAAACTCAACAACAGTAAAATGTGGGGTCCTTAAATTGCAAAATGTGGCAACAATTGCAAAATGAACAGGGGACGATTGGACTAGAACAGCAACAGTAAAGTATTAAAATGAAAGCTGTCTGCATATGAAACAACTCTATCAGTCAAAACTATCATACTGCAAAAATATAGTTGGTTTTTTGTACCGGTTCGTTGTTATGACTTTGCCCCTTTTTTACTTCCTGTCTATATGTAGCAATGCAGTGTTAAATATTTTTCAAGCTGATTTGCATTCATTCGGAGACGGTTTAGCCAGGTTAGTGAGAAAACACTGGCCGAACTGTTGTGGTTTAGTTTGGTAATTCAGAAATTTGTCATATATTAGAAAAATAGACGAATCTGTTATTGTTTTACTAGCGAATCATTCCGTCTCTGTAGCGTACGTTAATTACAGAAAGTGTCAAGACAAAAGTCACCCGGAGCTATACCAGATGAATATACACAAGATGTTCGACGACATTTGTTCTGTTTTTAGTTCACAATGATATCCCTGTAAGATGATGCATTATCATAACGCACAAATCTTTCAACAAGTCTGGCCTTTTTAGACAGATTTACCTTCTCTGATGCTACATAATATTCAGATAATATTCTTTATTTATCTTCTTCGGAGTGCACAACACTGTACTGAATGAACCGACAAAATCGAGCTCTGTAAATAAGCTATAACTGATCAAGCTCACACTCCGTATCAGTTCTGACAATTGATATCAGCATAATGGCAGAAATACTATTTTCGAACTTTCTTGTAATTACAATAAAATTAAAGCAAAAAACGAATGAGTTTCAAAATAGGGGAATGGGTTACCGGAATTTCTGTAGTGGCGTTTATTGATGTTTATATATTCAGTCCGGAATATATATATATGTATACCAGTAATACTCGAAATGTATATCTAAGCAATAAGTTTGCAAATTTGTCCATATCTATTCACATGTGTTTCCTAAAATTACAAGCCTGCCCGTGTTAAGTTATAAATGCCTTTTCATGCCTGTGAATTTAGTCCCAAGCATATCCTTATTACTCTACAACAACAGTCGTAAAGCGAATGTGGAAAAGAAAGCCAGCAAAGTTTATACTAAACTTTGTATACTTTTTATCAATGCACGCAAAATTTCGCTTACTTTCTTTTCTTTTATGATAGACTTGTAGCTGGAACAACATGTACATATATGTAAAGAAATGTTTTAGTTTGGTTTGTCATTAGAGACGCTATTTTGCAAATCGCGCACAAAGATAGTAACGCAAACACAGAAAAAATAACTTTAACTGTAGTAAGAACACAGTGCAGTTATTGTTATTTCAGGTGTGTTCACCTTTTTTAAGTTAAAACTTTACCTGTAGTAGGCATCATTTTAATTTTCAACTTAGAAGATCGTATTGTTGCATCCACAGAACGAATAGTGCAAGGCTTTTCCCAAATATCCGCCGGACTCTGTTAAAAAAAAAACTGATTTTTAATGTCTTTCCTTGCATATCAAGTGCGACTGATTAAATAAGTTGTATTGTTTTGCCCTTAGATTAATTAACTAGAAAATTAACATCTTAGGCGTTACTTTAGTTACAGTTTAAAATCACACCGGCTACATGGCACAACTTCCACACTAAACTATACAACTAATAAAAAAAAATAAATTTAAGATTTGTTTTGTAATATATAGAATCGAAATATATTTGGACATTGGACAAATTATAGGAAAAGTTTCCGATCTATCCGGAATAGTTAAATAGTTTTAAAGATACTAAAATGGCGGTTTCGAAATAGAAACGCGTAAAAAAGCATAGAGTTTTCAGTCAAATGAATTGACAAATGTGTAGGGGGCGGCAGAATGGATTTAGATTTTTTAAAGAAAACTCCGCTATTTTCATTCGCAGAACTGAATTGACTATATGCCTAATGCGAGCTTAATTATACTGAATTTTATACAGTTGAATGGAAGGTATGAATCTAGGAATATTTATGTAAAATTATGTGTAAATTCATATGGAAGTTGCCAGAGAAGACATGGTTATGCATTGTAATGCTGCCTACGATTACGTCCGAAACATTTAATTTCGATAAATCGGGCAATCCCCAGAACTTATTTTAACAAACGGAAAGGTATACAATTAAATGTATATGGGTTAAATCAGTAATTTTTATAGAGGGGACGTAATTACTTGGCCAATTTTTCACATAATTTACAGGGAATACTGTACGGATTAGAAATTACAGAGAAATTACAGAAGGTACCAAAAGGGATGTGACAATACTGTAAACGTTCAGCGTGTACCAAATTTTATAAGAGTGGGTCGATGTAGACGATTTATGATCCCCGACTACGGTTAGACAAAATTTTAGGCTGTACCAATTTTTGGCTAGTTTAGACAAAATTTGCAATCACCATCGCGTTTACCGACCAGCCTGCCAGACGGTCATGAAATATATTTGGTCAAAGGATAAGGAAGGTAATTTAGACTCTCCCTTCTGCTTGTTATATTTTCGGTCTTATCAAATTATATATATTTTCACCTTGCAGCCGCAGCCAATGCAACTTTATTATGAAAATATGCTTACAAATGATTCATTGAAAATATTGCCCATTGCTAGCTACTGCTTTTCCCATCTTTCTGGCAGAGGTCGAATTCCGTCACGGTAAAACTGTTCATCTTTTAAGGTTATCCAGCCAGACCCAGAACGAACAGAACGGTCTTGGCCACGTGAGGCCGAGCGTTGTCATGCTGCAGAATCACTTTTTCGTGCCTCTCCGCGTATTGTGGGCGTCTCTTGCGCAGAGCTCGGCTCAATCGCATTAATTGAAGTCGATGCCGATCCCTTGTGTGGTTTCTCTTGGTTCCAACAGCTCGTAATAAATAACACCGACCTGGTCCCACCAAATACATACAGAGCATAACCTTCGCAGTGTGAATATTCGTCCGTGACGAGGACGTTGAAGCATGACCCCCATGACTTCCTTTTCTTTGGACTGCTGCAATGAACCCATTTTTCATCACCCGTTACAATACGATGAAGAAAACCCTTCCATTTCTGTTGCTGAAGCAGTTGTTCACAGGCGAAAAAACGACGCTTAACGTCCCTGTTGTGCCCATACGCCTAAGCTTGGCCCAATTATAGTTGGCGCAATTTATTGGCAAATTGTGGGAACTTAGTTTGCGCACCTAATAAAAATTTAAAAAATAAAAAAATATATCAAATTTGACGGCATGTAATCTGAATCCCTATTGAAATTTGATTTTTAGCATCTAAGTATTGAGCCAAGGTGGTTTTACTTTTTGCACAGTAGTATTTCTGGTCGTCGTAAAAATCTATGTCACTCAAAACATGTTTTTGCGGCTTTTCTTCCAGAGGTCAACAGGTTAGGAATTACAGAGGGAAAACTTGAAAACTGCATTAGGAGGTTTCTGACAGTGTTGTATATTTTTACTCTCAAGTCGTAGTTCATCAAACGCTTAAGTTTGACTGAATTCATCTCTATTGAATAAAAAACATGAGCCTGGCCAACTTTAAAAGTCTTAAAACGCAATTGTCAAAAGGGGCTTCATATTTTTCTTGCTTTCTTCTATATTCCAGACTTTTTCCGCATCATGTGAAATATTTATTTACTCCTTCGGATGAAGGTCTTTATTAAATGTGAATTGAAATTATATGGCACCAAAATAAATATGCCAGGTGGTAAATGCAAACAGAAATAGCAAAGCCTGAATTTATTCATTTCATATGAGATAAGATATTCGTATATTATACCAAAATTAATTTGAAGGTATCAAAATGTATCTGGCTTTTAGATGCGTTTTACAAAATACATGGATTAGAAGCTCTCGTTCCTTGTACGTCAACATATTGAGTTCTAAACCCAACGACAAAAGAATGTTAAAAATTGTATTAATGAAATATGGCTTAAATATACATTTACAACTGTTTGCTTGTGATGTCTCCATGTCTCTACAGTTGCATGAATAAGTAACGACGAAAACTTACATTTTAGAGCAATTTTTTGCAACTTTCAAACTGGCAGCATAGTTTGTCTATGTGCTGCTTCTTTAGCAAATAACGAATTTAACATGTTCGCAGGCCTTTAATGGATAAACTACTAATAATATACTTGCTTTTTGCTCGGCTGGATTTGCATTTTTTCTTTAGGGTTATTGATTTTACAAAATTATGAACTGCTGTGTTGTAGAATGGGGTAACTCGTAACGAAAGCTATTTTACAAAATGCAACACAGCGATGAAAATTCTAGAGCATAAAAAATATTTTGTATTTTCATACTCTGAACGGATTGAGGCCGAAAGTAAGGAACTGGGAACTAAGGAACTTCTTTAAAAGTTGGCATATTCAAAAAATGTTTTCTATTTTATTGCTCAAACATTTTCATTTCATTAATCATGGTATTGATATTGATTTTGAATAAAGGCTTAGCAACAGGAAAAACAATTTGGGATAAAACAATTTCAGATATTTGTGGATATCACCACATTCTTTGTGGTAGAAATGAATCCATAAAAACGCAGCTTTTGTCAGGGCAAACAAAAGAAAAAAAGTCCATTTAGTAATCTGTATTTCGTGGTGTACAGGTTTTACGCTAGGTGACATTAGAAAGGTTAGATGGACCCTTTTTAAGAGACACTTTGGAAGTCAATATGCCATATGAAAATGTCAATAGAATAAATCAAATCCGGCCATCGTGTAAGCACTGCTTCGATTGTCCAGGAACCAACCATTGCACAAAAACCATTTGGAACAATGTGAAAAAGGCTACTTGTTGTATGCTCGATGGATGGGTACAAAATAACTTACGCTAAAAATCTCATGGACGGAATTGTTCTCTGCTGAACAAGAAATCGCAACAAAATTGAGCCATAACTAAAACAGACAGTGACTTGTGATGAAAAGTGGGCCACTTATGCTTATGTCGAAGAGCGGCGAGCCAGCACAAACGGTGACCAAGCCAATGTTGACGGTCAGGAAGGTCTCGCTGTGTGTTTGATGGGATTGGGAGAGAATCATGTGCTATGACCTGCTCCCCTGCTACCAAACTTCTAATTTGGACCTGCGTTGTCAACAATTGCTTTGGCCAAAAGGAGAGGAATTGTATTCTATCAGGATAACGGGAGCTTGGTAGGGAGCTTCATATGCATCTATCTTATAGTCCGGACATAGTACCAAATGCTTATCATCTGTTCTATCTTTAGTAAAAGATTTTACTATTGAAATTCGCACCAAGAGAAGCTTGCGAGAAACGACTGATACAGTTTTTTTTGTCAACAAGGACGAAGGTTTCAATGAGGAAGGCGTAATGGAATTACCTCCAAAATGTTATCATGTAAAATAGAACATATTTAATGTAAATCGAATCATTCAAACTGCGCTAAATGAGGCCTTCAATGTCACGGGAAAATAATGGATTTGCATCTTCTACACGAGGTGTGATCAAAAAATAACCGTTGGTTTCGATTTTTTCAACTTATCCCTACACTTATGCCAGCGTTTTTTCCAATCCTCGAAACACTTCTGAAACGCGCTTTTTGGTATCGCCAACATCTCTTGTTTCGATTTTTTTTATCTCCTCAATCGTAGCAAAACGCTTTCTTTTTATCGGTGTCTTCGGTTTTGGGAAGAGGAAAAAGTCTGTGGGGCCAAGTATATTGTATATTACTATTATCTATTTTCTATAAGACTATGAATCATCAAACATCTTTTGAACAAATATGTTTCATAACTTTTTAAGTCTGTTGAACGAGGTCTGTCTGTCCGTCTATCTGGTTGGCTGACTTTTCTTAAAACTTGGTACTGACTAATATTTTGTTCGATCACAGGCAAGGCTTATAAATGGGTTAAATTGGCTTGTAACTTCTAATTTGTAGAGTGTTGTGACTTGATTTGTATACGACTTGCAGTATGCAGACTTATGAAATTGAAATTTCAGTCAGGTGAACTGACTTATATGTACCTCCACCCAACGTACCTTTGTGTTGATGCATAATTGTGTGGAGTGCCAGAAGGAGAGTGATAAATCGCTACGTTCGTATCAACAAATGCTCTGAATGAATGAACAATCCTGCGTTTAGGACAATTGAAAGAATGATATGTATCAAGGAATATCTGGTTAAATTAGTAATGGGGATACCAGGTGGGGTTATGCACTCGATTTTTCCTCATTTTACCAAGAGTAATATTTTGATTCCATTGACAAAGGAGTACGTTACAGTAGTTTGCTCATCAGCGTTTTTTTTTTTTTTTTTTTTTTTTTTTTTTTTTTTTTTTTTGTTTGGGGAATAATTGAATATTGTTACATCGGTCAATTTGTATGGTAAGTACCGGGATGGGGATGGTAGCGCAAACCTTTAAAACGTACTAAACTTTACTGAATGTAGGTTATATGAATCTAACATATAGGCAAAGTAGGTTATTTGTATGGAAGATAGGAGAAGAGACTTAATTGACCAGTCGATGTTTTTAAATTTTGTCGCAAATTAAAGATAGGAAGACAAAATGGGGAGAAAAAAATCGACTGCATGAAAATCCCACCGGTTCTGGGGTTTTCCACTCAAATTACCTAGTTTAACTAAGGTATTCCTGGATTCATATATACGTTGGGTGAACGTATTTGTAATTCACTTTACCTGAATGAAATTTCTATACATATCTTTATAAAAACATATAAGGAGTTTTCCAAAAAGAACGAGTTGACAGTCTGGGCCGCCCATGTTATTTTTGCGGCATATGTCAACTCAGATGTTTATTATTCAGTCACTCATTTCAATCCGTAATGTCAAGTTATACAATTAACCAGCATGCGGCAGTGATATCAAAATGTTATCAAAATGACTGTTTATTTGCGCCAATATTCAATGTTTATGATAAATGACCACCCAATACTCATATGTAAAAGTAATACCAAATCTCCTCTGTCAGTGAAAGTGTGCAGGAAAATCCGAGGCAGTTTATTTCACCGTGTACAAGACCTCGGATTTCAGCAGACTTCAACTTGGCGAAATTTACATCCGGAGATGAATCTGGACTCGTACAAGATTCATCGGACCCAAGAGCTCAAAGTTAATCACCATTTGCTCGCTGACTGGTCTTCAGAGCATTTGGAAGACAACCCCAATTTTGGTCGAAGAATGAGACAAGGCGCATTTTTGGATTAAGTGCTACATTAGCGAACAAACTTGCATATGTATGGATGACACCAACATAAACGAAGTTCACCGAGTGCTGTTTGGCGCAGTTTTTTGAGCTAGTCCATTGTTTTACGAAAACGTCCTGGCTTCAGCAGGACGGGACTACGTTCCAAGCAGCTATCGCCACAATGGACATTATATACGAATGATTTTAGATATGGTTATTCGCGTAGGTGATGTGAATTAGATTTTTTTATGTGGGATTTTCTAAAGTAGCAAGTCTATGGCAATAAGCCACAATAGATCTATACCATAAAAGTCAACATTAAACAGGACATCACTTAAATCCGGAGGGATTCATGACACATATTGATTGAAAATTGGACCTATTCAATCGTCCGAAGCCGCATCACTCATTTGAACGATAGTATATTCCACTCTCAATGGCATAAATGGGTATTTTAGACGATAAACGAATTTTTTTAATATCTCAACCACCTTGCTTTATTTCATTTCAATTTTGACCCGCTCTATTTGGAAAACCCTTTATTTTTTCAAATAATTTTGAAAAAAATTAATTCTGCGATAACTTCAAATCCAGTTTTCTGAAAAGTTCGATTGTATGAACACCCACTTAGCACTTTAGAAACAACCGTCCAACCAACTTCTGGTGTAATTTCGAAATCCAGATTCTCAAAGAGTCGAAATCCTGTTTCTTTAAGGACTTCAAAATCAGTTGTTCAGGTGGACAAAACATTTAATTTCTGCGAATTATCTTGTGGGAGAGTTTCCGTCAGCTACAAATAACTTATGTTTGAAAAACTAAGAAATATCTTTTTACCGAGTCTATTTTTACTTCTCTGGACTTTATTTCTCATTCACACCAATTCACATGAATTCATTTCCAAACGTAATACATCTTGTGAAGGAGTTTGCCACATCAGAAGGCGGTTAAAACATTTGTATATATTTCATTCTCATCCCAGTAACCTGAAGTCGTTTGAGTAACTTCTCTATGGCAATACTCCACAACAACTTGCATATGTTTAAACGTGTGAAAAAGTTTCTTCTTAAATACTTTTCGCATCCTCAACTTCCTGCAGCGTTAGCTGAATATGTTGTTTTTGGTGGTGGCGGCGCCGGTGTTGGTCTTGCATGTTGCAATAGTAAATAAATTTATGCTGCCACTTATATGTCTATGCTCACGTAAGTTTAACTAAAAGAAGTCATAATTTTACGTACTTTTTTCCATTTTTACATTCACTCGAAGTAAACGAGCGTTGAGTATTACCTTGAATGCCAAAGATAAAGATAAAGTAAAGTAAACTTGCTGCGGAAAAGGCATTAACTAAAGCGTAGCACACGTTTAGTTTTTATATGCAAGAAGTCAAAAGTTATTCAGTGTTTCTTGTTTTTTTTTTTTGAGATTGTTGGTACAGTCTTCATTGCTCCTAACCGCAAAGTGAAAATTTTTCGTGATAAAATATTTAAATATAAAAGGAAATTTATTTCTGCAAGGGGAGCAACAATTATAGATAAGCTAGAATGCTGAGCAGTAAACTGCGGTAAGAAACAGAAATAAACAACTTTTAGTGCATCTGACATGTAAAAAGTTAAAAGATACGTTTTCATATGTGTGCTGGCAAATACAATGAAATTATTGAAACTTGCCAATTAATGAATGTGGTAATCCCACAAATGTTCTACTGAATAAACAACAGTTTCCGCTTAAAGGGGTTTCCAAAATTGTTTTTGTGCTGTGCTTTTACCTGGCGTGGATCTTGAGTGTGATCTTTCATTTAATTTTTTAAAGTATTCGATTTTGTCGATTTATCTCAAGTGTGCATTGTGATTTTCACGATGGACAACGATAATAAACGAACAACTTGTTTCAAATTTTATACAGCAAATGAAATTTTGCGTGCGGAACCATTGAAAATATTGCAGAAGCCTCATGAAGCCACACTTATATTTTGTGGGGAAAAAAATCTAAATGCGAATGAAGAAAATTCATTTTAAGAGTCATACGTGCACCTAATTCGTTATAATTTCTCAATAATTCAGCAACAATTTGCATGTAATTTTCACTCTTATTGTTTCCGAGAAAACTGTTCACGATGCTCTTTAAAGATTTCCAGCCTGCGTATTCTTCTTCCAATAAACATTGTGAAAAACTATCATCATTCAATAGCTTTCTGATCTGAGGGCCAACAAATATGCCTTCTTTGATGTTAGCCTATGAAATTTTAGGAAAAACTGCTAACAAATATTTAAATGCTGCACCATCTTTGTCCAGAGCAATGAATGAAAGTTCTTAAAAATTCCGAATTTTATGTGCAGCGGCGGAAGAAGAAAGTCATTTGGATCAATTCATGGTTTTTTAAAACATTTTGTTCTCCAGGTGAATACTCAGTTCTTTTTGGCTACTCTGTTTTGACGCAATGACCACATGTAGCGCGACTATCCCATAGACAAAGGAAACAATAATATTTTGTGAAATCTCCTTACACACCAGTCAACATACCAATGGCCTGAAACAGATTAATTTACAGTCATTTACGATGGTCTATACTATAAGTACAAAGAAATTTATATCACACACCTTAAGGTCACCACAGATCTCCCATTTATTATCGTTGCATTTGAGTAATGTCGGAATTTCAGTCATTGATTTGTAATTTTCCATTATATTAACGGCATGAGTAATTGGTATGGAGGTATTTCATTCGAATTGTGCAAAAGAAGAGTCTTTAAACTGTACTTAGAGCCATAAAGAAATAATCTCCATTCAGTTTTGTCATGTGGCTGATTCATTTTGTTTTAAATAAACCATCAACATCAGCACAGTATAGAGTGTTTCTTTTCAAAATATTCAGCCAATTCCAAGCTTCTATCTCTATCGATTGTTTCCACTGTTGCATGCGTGAAGCTACCAATTCTGCGTCTTGCTTCGTTAAATTTAAATCCCGAATTAGATCATTCAGCTCAAGTTGAGTCACTAAATGGCATTCACGGTTTGTTCAAGTTTCTAACAGCAACCAAAATAATGTAAATATGCATATTTTAATGATTCTGATATTGCGTATCCTTTTTTCAACCAAATATTTACCACACACAGAGCAAAAATAGCTTGAATAGCTTGAATTCACGATCTCCCCGACTTGCTTAAACGCTACTATTATAAAGATTTAGAATGAATGTGGGCTTCTGTCAAATTAATAATTGTGAAATTGTAGTGCCAGTATTGACTGTTTTACAGTATTGCGAGCATGCGATAAAAAAATGATTCGAATTCAGCGCAAAAAAACATGCTTCGTTTCTGCAGTCAATTCTTTTATCCAAATTTGTAGATCAGTGCACTTGGTTAGTCTGTAGTTCTTAAAATTTAATTTTGATGAATTGGAAATATCCGACACCGCCTCCCCGTATTTCACTTTCAAATTACCCATTTTTGGAAGACATTTGGCAGTAAGAATAGTGTACTTGAATTAAACTGGATAATAGTTTTGCAACCATTCTCGAAACTTCGATACAAATACATCAATTTACAGAGAAAGAAATATTGTGACAATTATAAATTAAAGTACTTGGCTTTGTTATTTTGTAATTCCAGTTGTAATTTTAGTATCTTTACAAAAAATCCAATATACCAGCCTTCATTGTTATTCGAACACATCATTTCACCTGTATACATCGCCTTAATTTTGTTAAAACTTTATATAAGGAAGCGCACCAATTGTGCTACAATAAGAAATTCAAATAATTAATTTAATGTACTTAATTTTTTTCTTTGCTGCATAAACAATTCAATTTTATTTTATATATCTAATTGGTTTTGAAAATGATAGACCGTAAATGACCTCCATGTCCATATTTATGTCAAATTATAGGTCCCATCCAGTGAGTTTAGAATATTATGATTGTAATCTCACTGAATGTAAGAAGTTCTCCCTAACTAATTCATGTGCTGCAAGATAATTTGTTTTGTTTTTGTATGCGCCAGCAGTAATTATCGGTATAGTTACTTAAAAACACTAAACAAAATAATTTTTATCTGGAAATACAATGAAAAATATTTGTATTTCGCACCCACTGAACCGCAAGTAAATGATAGAATTGGTCCAGTGCTGCTCATTTCCTAAAAAATGGCATTTCATCGAAATTTTGGACAACTTTGATCGTTAAAAAGCAATACGCGATGAAAATTTGTAAATATTGTAAATAAATAAATTTAAATATGTCAGTAAATTTCTGTAGTATGTGAGTGTAATTTCTCTAAGTGTATGTTCTAAAAAGATCATCATAGCCGCTCCCAAAACATTCAAGTATGACATATGCAATCTCTTTATCTGTGGGTGGGACTTTTCTGGAATTACGTTTACGACAGTAAGTTATGTTTGTTCCTCTCACTCCTATTATATAGTTTATTGTTATCTCCTTTTCACTTGTTATGTAAATAAGAACATTGTAGAATTAAGTGTACGATATACAACACTATTCTGTAAATATGTTTGTCTTTGTTGCACCCATTATGTAAGTATACGTTCTCTCTGAAATATTGTAGCATTTTCTAGAATAAGTAATTTTAGTATAAATAGAACAACTTTGTACGTTTGAAGGGATTAATAAAGTTATATATATATATATATATATGTATGTATGTATATATACATAACGTTAAGATTTATTCAATGTACTTGTATAACTTTTTTCTAAGAATATAGTTTGGAAATATGATCACTTTCTGTTTTAAAGATAATATCTTTCAAATGGTGCCCATTGTTTGCTTCTACATGACGTGCTCTTTCCAAATCATTTCCCATAACTTTTCTTAGAATCAGGTCCCAGCGCCCCCAATTCTCTGATATTGGCCTTAAGTTGTTGGCCAATTGTTGTTGTTGGCTTTAGTTAGCCCCAAAGAAAAAAATCGGGAGCCGTTAAATCAAGCGAACGTGGTGGCCACTTAAAATCAGAAAAACGTGATATTATTCGACTACCAAAAATTTTGCGCAGGACGGCCATAGTTGGATGAGCTGTATGAGCTGTGGCTCCATCTTGTTGGAACCTTAAATCTCAACTGTTTTGCACCCCTGGCCTTAAAAAATTTGCAATCAATTCCCGGTATTGAATGTTGTTCACATTAATCGCAACTCCTTCATCATTTTCGAAAAAAATATGGTCCTGAAGCTATTCCACACTATACTGTGCATCTAAGTGGGTGCATTTGATCTTCAAATATTATTCTTAGATTTTCCGTGCCCCATATTCTGCAATTTTGTTTATTCCCTTGATCATTTTGGTGAAAATGAGCCTTATCATTCATTATGATTTTGTGAATAAACTTGCTGTTTTCCAGGCACAATTCTTGAAAACGGCGAATGCGTTCTTGTGCATCATTTAATTTTAACTCGTGAACCAAATGTTATATGGAAAAAGATATAAAAGAGATATAATATAAAAAGATATATGGAAAAAGATATAAGACAGCCTAGACATCTCTAACTGCTGAGAACAACGCCTGGTGGAAGTTTCGGGGTTTTCCTCAATACTTGCTTGCACTCGAGCAATGGTCACTTCATTTTGAACTGTGCGAGGTCTTCTAGCACGTGGAAGATCACAGACAGCCCCTAGTTGCCCAAAACGCTGAACCAATCGGTAAATTGTAGGAGAGCTGGGAGCATTTCGAACATGAAAGAAATTTCGATATGATCTGAATAATCGAATGCTGACTTTCAAAGAAAAATTGAACAACTTTGGTTCTCTGTTCTGTGCTGTGCCGTTCCATCATAAATTTCCCAAGTATTATTTAGTTAATTCTGTAAGGAGACGAAAAAAAAGAATTAAAAAAAATGAATTCACTGATCAAATTTTAACGTTACTTATGCGCCACCCTATCTGTATATACAGGGTGTTTGTCGGGAAGGTATACTACTTTGTTTGTTTATAATTTTTGATTAAATGAAAGAGAATGGATCTTATGTTGATAATTTTTTTATTTAATGTCGGCAATTATGAATGGAATACAATATCCGACAAATGCATTTTGTTTGAATTGTTTGTATAAACTTTGCTTTTCAGATATCCCCACAAAAAGAAGTCCGGAGCAATCAATTCAGGCAACCGTGGCGGCCAATCAACATCACGATATTTCAATCATATCACGATATCGCTCCTCATTGACAGTTACCGTTACGCCGTTTTCCGTTTCAAAGAAGTAAGGTCCAATGATTCCTCCCGACCAAATTGCACACCAGACTGTCACTTTTAATGGCTGCAAAGGTGACTGATGAACCAGATTGATGACCAGAACCGACTATTCTGTTTATTCACATATCCATTCGAATGAAAATATGCCTTGTCATTCATTATGATCTTTTCATGAAAATCGGGGTTGTCATGGGCGAGCTATAACATCCTATTGGCATATGTACGGCGCGGTAAATGGTCCTGCGTCAACTGAATATTAAATGGAAACAAATGCAAATCCTTGTGCAAACTTGTGGCCAAAGTTGTTCTTTGAAGAGCAAGCTCCTGAGCACGGTGTAGAATTGATGTTGATGGATTGTTTCGAACACTTTTTTGAGCAGCAGTAATGTTTTCAGCCGATCTTGCAGTACGTTGTGGTCCATGCTTGGCCCTGTAAGCTACAGACCCTCTTTCTTACAAAACATCACCACTTCCCTATAAATAGCATGTCTTGTTGGCACGTTGTTTCTCCCAAAAGTTTCACGTAACTTTCTCATCGTCACAGTAATTGATGATTGATTTTGATAAAATGTTTTAACGATTAAAAAACGCTGGTTTATCGAATATTTTTCCATAATAAATTTGCCACGTCTCTACTTCACGACTGCCGAATATGAACTGTCAAGACTAATGTTTACCAAAATGGCGGCAAAACAAAGTAGTATACTTTCCCGATGGACACCCTGTATATACAATATCTGTAAATTGAGATCTTAGAATTGTTGTTAAAATGCGAGTTTTCTTTTTACACAAAATAGGGAGAATTATATTTCGAAATAAAAAATAACACTAGGCAATTCTACACAATGAAAAAATGTTAGGAAAAGATATTGATCAAATATAAATGTATTTGATGTTGGTTAAAGTCAAAAATTAAAAGCGAAAGAAAACCATTTTTTGGTATCGTGGAGCGTATTTCTACTCAACGTCAACTTTATTAATTGCTCCAAAACGTACAAAGTTGCTCTATTTATACTAAAATTACTTATTCTAAAAAATGCTACAATATCTCAGAGAGAACACATATTTACATAATGGGTGCAACAAAGACAAACATATTTGCAGAATAGTGTTGTACATCATAAACTTAATTCTAGAATGTTCTTATTTACATAACAGGTGAAAAGGAGATAACAATAAGCTATATAATAGGAGTGAGAGGAACAAACATAACTTATTGTCGTAAACGTAATTCTAGAAAAATCTCACCCGCATATAAAGAGGGAAAGAGATTACATATATCATACTTGAATATTCTGGGAGCGGTTATGATGATCTTTCTAGAATGTACACTTAGAGAAATTACACTCACATACTACAACTCGGCCATCCTGACCATGCGATCCCTGATCTCATACTATACTTGATTTTTTTCGTCCTCTAAACCACGGTCGAATATTTGCGACTGCTCAAACACCTTTATACAGTGCACGCGATTGTTGAAATCCGTCACCGTCTTCCAGGAGATACTGATCATTTTTCAAGACTTTAGATACTTTATAAGGCCCCTTATATTTGGGAATAAGCTTGCGAGATATTCCGGCAGATGAATCAAAGTTTTTTATCATAACGTAATCTCCAACTTTGTATACGGAGGCTTTTATTCGTTTTTTGTCTACATGTTTTTGATTATAAGTTTGGACTTTTGTCTGGTTCTCTGCAGCTTTTTGTCTGATAGTTCCATGATCTCTAATATCCATATCTTTTACCTCAACTAAAGCTTCCCTCAGAACATCAGGCACTTCACCCCTTTGTCCCGTCCCAAACAACATCACACTCGGATGTTCTGCAATCGACCTACTTACTGTATTTTTTCCAACGTCAAATCCCAAAAAAGTCCTTCTTCAGTGTTGACAAGTTTGGCTATCATTGGACCTAATGACCTATTGATCCTTTTCACCTGACCGTTCGCTTGTGGGGAACCTGTGGCTATTTTGGTGTGTGTAACGTTGTTCTTTTCTAAAAATTCTGCAAACTCTTTAGAAGTAAAGCATGACCCCCTATCACTGATTATGTTCCGCGGACGACTATAAGACCTAAAGTAATCTTTTAAAGCCAATATAACCTCTTTAGAATTTGTCGTCTTAGTTGGGTATAACTTAACAAACTTAGTACAAGCATCAATTACTACTAATATATGCTTAAATGGTCTGCTACTGTCAAGTGGGCCATAATGGTCTATGTGAACAACCTCGAACGGTTTATTGGGTTTCGTTATACTGTGCATATAACCTTCGTCTTTACCATGTTTGGAGGAATACACAATGCACTGCATACAGTTTCCTATATGCTTAAGAGCTTTTAATTTTATATTTGAGAACCAGTAACTTTTCTTAATGAGTTCCGCCATCTTATCGGCGCCTACATGTCCCATTCCATCATGGTATTTATACAAAATGTGATCTTCCATTTCCTCGGGTACATAAAATAACAAATTTCCCTCGTTCATTTTTCGATATAGTACGCCATTCCTCATCTCATACAAGCTGTGTTCTTTAGTCTCTAATTCGTCTTTGATCTTTCTTAACCTTTCGTCCCTATTTTGACAAATTATTAGGTTTTCCTCTAAAGTATTACACTCTATTGTCATTATATTTGTACATCTGCTTAAAGCGTCGACATGCATCATTCGCTTTCCAGACCGGTGTTCCAGATCGTAATCATAGTTTTGAAGCTCCAAAGCCCATCTAGCGATTTTAGGATTAAGCTCCTTTTTATTTACAGTTTGTGTCAGTGAGTTACAATCGGTAACTATCTTAAATTTCTTGCCTTGAAGATATATTCTAAAACGCTTTAGGGCATACACGATGATGCATTTTACCGTCCGATTTTTTCTGCAGCAAAACAGAACCGAATCCTAATGAACTGGCATCGCAGTGAAGTTCTGTCTCATCATACAATAGGATCATACACGGCCAATACTGGTGATTCCACCAGCTTCTTCTTAAGCTCTTCAAATGCTCTGAGTTCAGCTTCTCCAAAGACAAATTTTTTATCTTTCTTTGTCAAATCGTATAGTGGTTTCGCAATCAAGGAAAAATTTTCCACGAATCTCCTAAAATAGGAGCATAAACCCAAAAACGATTGTAAGGCATGCTGTTTATCTGGGACTGGAAAATTTTTTATGGCTTCTAATCCTTTTTCATCTGCTCTTATGCCGTTTCCACTAACATTATAACCCAAATATTTCACTGATTTCTGCAAAAATTCACATTTATCAATTCGTAGTTCTAGATTATTGTCAACCATGCGATGGAAAACTTGTTTCAAAATATCTAGATGTTCTTCAATACCCACTGTAGCAATCATAAGATCATCTAAATATACAATTAATTTGTCTTCCCTAACCATGTCCGCGAACACCTTGTTTACGAATCTCTGAAAAACTGACGGAGCATTCCTAAACCCAAAAGGCATCCTCAAAAACTCAAACTGACCTAAAGGTGTTACAAATGACGTAAATTTGACAGAGTGTGGATGAACGAAGACATGAAAAACCCCATTCTTTAGCTCCAGCTTCGTGAAATAATTTTTCCCCGACAGTCTATCAAGTAAGTCGTCAATAAGAGGTATGGGATAATTGTCTTTCATTGTCACTTTATTCAAGTTACGAAAATCCACACACATTCGCATGTCTCCTGTCTTCTTTCTGACCAATACAATAGGAGAAGCAAACTCTGACTCACTTGGCCGTATATATCCTTTTTCCAGATATTCATCTAACAGATTTTGTAACTCTTTTTTCTCGGTATACGATATCCTTCGAGGACTACAATTGAATGGTTTATCACTATTCAAATTCAATTTAATTTCACAATAAACTTCAGGTTTAGAGGGACACTCCGGTTTTATGTAATATGTAGTGAATAAATCATTCAACTTATTTTTGACGCTTGGATGAATATTGTTACCAATGGAAATTTCAGGCTCGGAATTCATTCCTGTATCAATAGATAGGATGTTTTTCTCAAATTCTTTTTCGTCTTCATCCAAATCATTTTCGTCACAACTCATCAACTTAAAACGACCTTTTCTCAGAAAGTCTCTTCCTAACACACAATCATAATTCATCGAATGATTAGAAACTACTAACATATCTAACTCAACTGCTTTATTGTTTACCATTACAAAACAAATAAATTTTCCAAGAATCTCTAACCTGCTCTTATTGATTCCGAATAACTTATAATGTGAATAACGTAGTCTATTCAGATTTACTTTGTCTTCAACTGCTGACCTCTTTACAAAGCTAACCGGGCTCCCAGAGTCTATTAAACATTCTAATGAAAAAGAATTGTCAAAAGATATCCCTGAACTAAGCTTAAAATATCTTACATAATCATTGTGTTCCACGAGTCCGACAGCCATCTTCGATTCGGGACAAGCAGCAATGTGATGGTCCTTGCTTCCGCATCTAAAACAGGGTCCTCTGTCAGCTCTCGGCTGTTTGCAATTTGCAGCAAGATGACCAATCAGATTACACTTAAAGCATTTGATTTTCTTATCCTTGTTTGTTGACTTTTGTTCTTTCAACTCAATTTTCGAGAATGCTTGAAGAAGTTAAGAAACGCTTGAAAAACACTGAAGATGTGCTTGTGTTCGAAGTTGCTCGTCTGGAATACCAGCAATGATACAGTCAATTAACTCATCCTCGTCGACACCAATCTTGTTCGCAAGGACTAATTTAGAATTGTAGTACTCGGCAAAACATTCATTGAATCCCCACTTTCTGGCTTCAAACTTACGTCGCATAATCATCTTACTTTCTTTAATGCAAAAATGCTCTTTCATTTCTTTCAACAGATCGTCGGACTTTTTGTATACAAAGTCCGATTTTGAATACAACCATGCTTGCGCCTTACTTTTCAATTTGCTTATTAGAAGGGGTTTTCTGATGTTTTCGTCTACCTTGTATACGTTGCATATATTTTGAAATTGAGCTATCCATATTTCAGCAAAATCTCCACCATCATATTCTAATATCATATCTTTTAGCAAATTGAAAGAAGGTACAAAAGCAGCTTTTTGCTCTGCATTATCAGGTTCTTCGTCATTCGTAGACACATTTCTCTTATTGATGCCTACGTCACCAATGCTGTTTTTCAAAAAATTGTTTTCTCTTTGAAGTAAAACATTTTCTCTTTGCATAAGGTCTAACTCTTTCTTCAGCAATGCACATGCGTTCTCTGCGTCATTATACCTTTCCACGCCGCATGCAATGTCAGCGCCAGCAACCCCTTTACCGCCATCGTCGCTCTCATCTAATTTTGGGCATTCCCCTCTTGACTCGGCTGGCACTTCGTTGAGGCGAACAATGAGTGCGCTTTTCGTTCCACTTGATGACATGCTAATTTGCTGTAGCCAACGACGCAACTGCGCAAAAGTGTAGTTGTCACCATTAATTGTGCTCATTGCTCGTTTGTTTATCTAAACACAGGTGGCGAGAGAAAAAAAATTTACTTTTCTCTTAAAATCTGCGATCTTTATTTCAATCTCTTTATCGATCGGCTTTTTCACGTTAA
>JAHXMU010000683.1:3724243-3824875 GCA_019455685.1 Philornis downsi | reverse complement strand
TCGATAGCATTTCAAAAGCCTGGTCCCTCCAACGGAGTTTTGTTGCGCTCTTGGGTGCCGCCGATCGTGTTCGTTGCCGAAAATCTTACGTTTGTGTTCACCTGAATCCGCACAACATGCCAATCGTCAGTCGTTTTATTTATAGCGGACGAGGTAGGTGAATTCAGCGACGACTCCATAGTTATAATAATCAACGTTTAAAACGTCCCAAGTCGTATTAAGTCGTCATTTACCAGCAGACCCATTTTTTACTCCTTCTCAATGCTTGAGAAGGCTGCATTAACATTTGACAGTTTTCTGCCAGTAATGTCTATATCATCGTGCTGCACAAATAGCATATGGCTTTTATTAAACATTGTATTAATCGCGTCAACTGCAAATTTCCTCATAGTCATTTCCAAGAGTATGTTGTAGTGGTCACGCGATAGACTGTCGCCCTGGCTCACTATGATTTCTGCCTATCTTCACTTTTCAGTCAGGGTCGCCCAACATCGCATATCATACTCGACAGGCTCTTATAAGCAATTAGTAAAAGACTGATACCGCTATAGTTTTTGCGTACACTTGGATCGCTTTTTTCAAACTCAGAAAACACAAATTTCAATAATCGGGCAAAGCGTATTTAGGAGCTGATGCGTGCTGTTTACAAGATCATCGCCAACAGCCTTAAACAGCTTTGCAGGTAATTGGGGTAAGTCATCCGGAATTAGAACCTTATAAATGCTCTGTCCATAATAGAGGCACACTCTGCGTATCTGTGACAAGATTTCCACGGCTATTCTTGCAAGAGGTGGCCGTGTTTCATGGTCTTTACTTCTGATATTTTCGTAGAATTTTCTGGCTTCACCTTTACCCCTGCATCTTTCTACATCTTCACTCTCACGCTCCTTTTACAAACGCTTCTTCCGCTTAAAAAGTCGGTGTGCCTCTTTTCTCTTCTCCTTATGGCATTGCGTTATAATTGGCTGCAGCGTTGCCCTGGCTGTTACTATTTCAGGCGTATGCACCTTATCGACGTTTAGATTTCTTTGCGTCTGGTTAGGTACGCTTTCCGCTCTGCTCAATCCCGTATCTGAGTTTAATCATGTACGTCCATGACACTAGGAACATGCCTTCCATATACAACAATTTAAATGTCGTGACGAGGGCATTGGTCATATGCTTTTTCTAGGCACTCATATACAGGTAGGTAGATTGGTTCATGCTTGTTTGAAAACGATGTTTGCAGTGGCATTAAGCGTCAAGCGTCAAGTTCTAATTCCAATCCTCATTCCAGCAGGATGTCACTACGTATTACACAGTAAAGGTCACAATGGACATTCCCCATAAATATTTTGAGGGTATGTTTATCTATCGCGGAGGCGACGTGAATTGGTCATCAATATCGTTATGTTTGACTCCAGATTTTTTTTATATGGGGTTTTGTGAAGTCGTGTGTCTTCAAAGTCAATTCAGGTCGATGCTCAAATTCAGTCGGTTTTATGTGGTAGAGTCGAATCCTTCCAACGTGCAACGTGTTATATTCCATACGTAACGGCATATATAACCCTTTCAAACAAAAAATATTTTCATTAGTATGCCTATATGGAAATCCCTGAAGTTATGGGGATCTGATAGGCAACAATCCTGGTTAAAATTTATTTCTCGTACATCGCAATCGGCTTTCAGTTCGAGTAAAATAGAAAGTTCGCAAACAACGCTTGTGCGAATGTAAACGTACGGTACGAGTGTATTCCATTCCATTCATGGGATATTTTGCTACAAGTAGGTTTTGCTACAAGTACTAATCTCAGAAAACGCGTGGCTGTGTACTCTGCAAATGGTAGTTCTTTCTTCCAGACATAACACTCATATACCAGATTTCACATTCATGTACTTATTTGCACCTTGTCGATGCACTTGTGCATGTACGGATGGGTGAGTGTCTTTTGGAGAACATGAAATTCGCCTAATGGCTATAAACGATGTACTTCAAATGCACATATAAGGGAGTGAATGACTTACGCAGATAAAGCATCTAAGGAGCAAGGGCTTAAGATAGTTTAGAAGTTCTAGTGCAGCTTAGAAGTTCTGCACTTTTTTGACGGAAAAGGCCTTGTTTTCACTTCACCTTTTGCGGGGTTGGCTGAGGAAAATTCTTTAATTTTTCTCCTTTCCTCTTTCAAAGTCTGAATGATATTTTTCCGCTTCTATTGCTAGCTTTGTTTTTTTATGAGCCTCAAGGCATTCGTGTTGTAACACCAGTTTTTTCGTCTGCCCCATTGTTTTGTCATAGTTTCAGCTACTACTACTGATGCTCTCTCCGGTTGTCTTCTCCATTTACTTTTCAGCTACTAACCAGGACAATTTCTGCGTATGTACACACGGGTTTATGTAGGACTAAGTGGATGTGTGTGGCATGACGTGTGTCTTAAGGCTAATGCATCGTATTACATTGCGCTACGACGTAAACTCAACTACCGTTGCTGTACAGGTTAATGAGAAAAGTTTTATGTTCCTATTTTTCCGGAAGTATGAATGCCACACCATCTTCTTTTGTGCATCTCTGCTACCCATCAACTCCATCTTATTATACGTATGTTTGTAAGCGTTTTGGGTAAAACCTTTACAACAGGCACTGCATTAAATATACACAAATGCACACCATATGTTTGTACTTAATAACATTTTGTTGGAAAATTTCTGTTATCTGGACATACATGTGCACATCTGCTCTTCATACACGAATTTCAACTTGCAAGTCCGAAATCAGTGGCGGACGTAGTACAAACTATTAAACATAAAAACGAAGATTACCTTGAGGTACAGTAAGTACTTAGCAAAACTGCATAGCCGCAACATTTCCAACAACATCAATAATACTATTACTCTAGGCAAATATTGAAATGAATCACGACTTGTGATTATATATCTGTGGCGAATTTAGCAGATATTATTTTCGTAGTACCTTCTAGTGATCTCTTTAAAAATCCAAGGATCATTTTCATTTCTTTTCACCCCTTTTTAGAAATTATCCATAAAGTGTGGTAAAAAGGTTATATAGCAGGTTCAAATATAAACACATTTGTGCCACTTTATACGTTCTTGATCATCGTACATTTTTTTTGTCGATTTAATCATGCCAGTTCGCAAGCCCGTTCACATGAACGGCCGACGAATAACAGCTGAAATCTTATTTTATTGTCAAAAGTGGCAAAATCAGCTCTCAGGGCAAAATTTGCCCGTACAATGATTGAACCTATACCACCATGTAGGAATCTTAATTAACGAGTAGATGATAAAAAAATTATAAAGAATAGTTTAGATTTTAAGTCGTGTTTTGTGGAAGAATTTTGTTACTGGACTAATTTTTCTCAGTTGTGACACTTGCGAGCCAAAGTGTCGTAACGATATTGTTGATTTTTCTAATAAAAATTCGCATTATGAATTTGTTTGGAAAACCTCATTCACAGTTACGATGATCTTTCAAAAAGTTTAAGAATTGGGATAACCTCATCGGAGCCTATCGATTATCATCGTATATACATATTTTAATTGATGTATAAATAATACAATTATGCAAAAAAAAAAAAAAAAAAAAAAAACTGAAAATGTTGTACTGTACTCTTTATGATACTTTACCATCCTTTATTTAAATATATGCTAACTAAATTTGAAAATAAAATCAATTACTAAGCACGCTTTAGCCGTTACATTTGGGTTGGATTTTTAATTATTAATAGTCACCAGATGTTTTGAATTGAAAAAGCCGGTAAAAGCAAGTAGGCAAGCCCTATTTAACAAAATCGAGTCCCGCTTCCCACATCACAATGGCCATTAGTCCAATGTTGAATTCAATTCCAGAAAAGACAGGTATATTCGTTCAGTACCGATTTTGCCCAGTAGCGCTACCTACGTCCACAATGTACAGGATATTATAAATATCCATTTTCACCTAAGTAGACGTGTCACAAAAGCTCCTATATCATACATTATTCATTGACTTAGTTCTTTTTTCTCAGTGAAACTGTGCTAATAGGGGCTAATTTCGCTGTTTTCATCCCCATTGTGTGAAGGTTTAGACACCTTTATGTATAGACACCTTCATTGTATATCTCATACGGTCCCGAACCATATTAATATTTATATTGGAAAAAGTTTCAGCTTTGGATGCCCATAACCAGTAAACTATGAGCGGTTGCAGAAAAAATTGTATTTGTTAGCCACCCTTTGTCGAATGGTTTATGTATTTTTTCATATTCCGTTCTACGAATTACAAACAAAACTGCATTTGTGAAAATAATTGTAGTCTTGTTAAGTGAAAAAATAGTTTATAGTTCTGACAATTGCACGTAAACTAAACTTGAAGCAAAAATGCATCATATGACGCACAAATTCCATTACTTAGTTACGATGTCCTAAATCTTATTTGAAGCAGCTATAACCGGAAAATATTTCAATATTCCTCTCAACTAGTTATAATCTAGTACAAATATATTTTTTCAGCACCAGTTCTATATGACTTTTTCCACACTATTTCTGTGTTATCTTGAAATGAATTACTTCCAAAGTGACAGGTAGGATTACAGTTGTTCGTATGGATTGGAACTGGTTAAGTAGTATGGAAATACTAGCGCTGAACGTTTGAAATATACATATACAAAAATATATATATACAAGAGAAAATAATGATTAATTCGGCAATTCGTGAGGGAGTGTCAGCATTACTGCACAATAAAAGATTAAACATCTTAAATTATTGATGCCCTCCGATTAGAAACACTGATATTAGTTAAATCGACTAATTAGTTTAGGAAGTAGCCGGAGGAATATTGTAACGAAGTGCAATTTAACTTCCAATAGGATTTGTCTATCCAACAGCCGCCAAGAATGACGGAGGTTGGCCGACGAACATTACTGCGTTAAGAAATTCAAAAGACTTTTTTCATATCTGTTTGGCAAGGTATTAAATCTTTTTTATTCATAATTTATTGCTCATAACCCGTAATTGATAGTCATCTACCACGCAAGTGTAGAAGGCAAGAATGGTTGACTCTTCCCAGCAAAGTACTGGAACAACTCCTCGTCTCTATAGAAGATTTTTCCACTAAAGCAATTTTGCTGACTTCGGTTTGGTTTCTTAGAGGCAGTTCAAAGTTAACTTTTCCCTTAAACCCGCACTAAATAGACAAATTTTACCGAAGTCTCTTTCGGTTGACATTGTTGCAAAAAATGCACTTTATATCCCCAGTATGAATGCATTTTACAAAAAGGGTCATTTTGGTTTCACTTAAGCAATAATTAAGCCATAAATCGAAAGAGCTTCTTGGATTTATCAATTAAATTTCCATTAGTTCGTCAGGAACTTAAATATCGTCAAACCCATTTCAAATGGTTTTCAATGGTCGTTTGCAACACCTCAACCTCTCTGCAACGACCGGCTTGATAACGGATTTTATTTCTACCTCATTCGGCCAACTCTCCAGTGGTCACCTTTCAACGTGAAAATTCAAGAACGGAATTTAATGCACGAATTTTGGCATGTGCGTTCTGTTGAGACAAAACGGTGTGTTTCGTGGATTTCTGAAATAAAAGAACAAAATACATAAAATCAGCTGTGTATCGGTGTAAAGCTAAAGTAACGAAATTGCTCTCTTGCCGATATACATACATGTAAATTATACTTTTTTGAAATTTATTATTTATTCATTCGAAAAATAATAATTTTTTTTTATTTTATTATTCTTTATTTCGTTATTCATTATTGCCCGAAGTGTTATAGCGCGAATTGCCTTATTACCGTTCGAATTTCATTGATTTTTTTTATAAACTTTCTGTTTGGAATAATTCCCCGAAGAAAATCAAGAGCTGTAAAGTTAGGAGATCATAGAGGCCAATGTATTGTGGAATATCAAGAAGCCGAAATAGGATGTTTGAAAGAGAATCTCTTTCGGTGTAGTTCTGGTGGAATGGTTCATCTATTTTTTCATATTCTGTCCCAGAGTTATACGAATTATCTCCCAAATTTTAATACAGCTTATAATCTAACAAACAATTTTCCGCTGGATTTACTGGTTTACTTAGCATTGAATTCAAAAAAATAACTACCAATATTTCAAACACTTCACTTATCTACCAACATTTGTGCAATAATTTACACATGAAACTAAATACTTCGCGACCACTATCAATCTTAGATACACGCCTCTGGGCTTTTTGAAATGCCGACGAAGACTTTAAAGGAAAATAATTTTGACGTGAATGTCATGGACTTTGCGTGCTCAGCATAGGAGAATTAATTTGATGCGGCGAGCAGGTTGCGCTGATTTAAGCCATTAAAATGTTAGTATTACATTTTATTGTCCATATTTACTGATTGAATACAACGAATTTAATAGTTTTAAATACAGTCTCTCTCTCTCCCTCATATTATTGTCTTTACTAAGGTGTAAACAGTTTCTACTGAAACCTTGGGAATGCTACATTTGTTAATTGAAACTGTAATAAGAAATATCGGTAGAGTGGAAGTTCAAAAACGTTCACATGATTTTAATTTTGCGTTTGGGAATGAAAATAGAACTAGTTAGTTGGTATAGAGCAAAGTCATGCAGGTTGGACTTTCAATTTCGCAAATTCCTTACTAACACCACAATCCAAGCGATCCAAAGAACATGTTTGAACTTTGTCAGATAATAGTTCAATTATGCCACTAACTGGAAAACTCGTTGGTTTCTTAAAGATGGTGCTTTAGTCTTCATTAATTGTTCAATGGTGTTCAAACAACGAACGAAACCGAAAATCCGGACAATCCTCTCCGTTTTGTACACTTTTCCCAAAGTTTGCTGTGCATTTGTGTTCGCCTAGTTCTTTACACTGGCACTTTATCTTTGTCTTTGTTTCAAAATCTTATTGCTCTGATAATCTCTATAAACCATTGAGTAGGAGAATGTGTTGCCCCTCCCTCTTCCATTCGTGTGCAAACAGGACTATCGCCATCATTTATTCAGGAAAATGGGGTTCATTAGTTGATAAAAGGGGTTAAAGGAAATAATAAAAATTCAAATGCAGTAAAACTTTATCCTATGAATTTCATTTTAATATCCCGTTGTAAGGGACATAAATACAGTAAGAATGTACAGAAATGAACTTAAGCGGTTGTTATTAGGTTCCTTCAATGCACTTTTCCCTGCAATCATTGGTCGAAGTTAAAGAAAAAGTTTTACTTGCCAGGAAAAGCACAATCCCACAATTTGTGGTAAAACGAGTAGAATGATATTGATTTTATATCTAAGGCCAACATAAAATGTGTAAATTTGCAAACGTTTTTGTGTGCTTTAAAGTGCTTAATTTCTGTAATTATAAGTTTTCAATAACTTCTACAGCGACTGCAAAAATTTTGCAAAATATGACGACAAATTGGAAAGCGTGAGATTCATTGAACAAAATAATAACAAATATTAGAGTCTTCTCCTCTGAAGGAAGATTCATAAAAAATACTATTTTATCACAGAAAACTTCAAATTAATTACAATTTATAACTTTAGGAAGATCGGCATCCTAAGGATTCGAACTCCAGATTTTTACCATTTTTAGCCAAGCGTGCTACACTCTAGAATGCGGTATGGAAATGAAACCTTGAAACAAAACCGAATAAATGTCGTGATATTTTTTGGTACTGCAATGGTCCATCCGTTCAACCGGGTTTTTCTAGAAGAAATAGGCAAATGTGACGTGTATGTAGACACATCAAATTCTAATCCTTTTCATATATAATATACTAGCACCCGCTATTTCGTACGAATAATTCCACATTTAGAGTAAAAATTAAATCAGAAGTTGAATTCCTCTGAAACTTATTCAAAACTAGCAGGGGAGTCTCTTTGTCTATCACCACGATTCTTAGTTGAACGGTTTAATTAGGCAACTTTATTATGTTACATTCGGTTGAGCTCCTAATAAATTATATTTCGGACAATATAGCTAACTCTGTTGTCACAGCTCTTTAGTCTGGATGATGGCTTAGTTTTTGTTCCATTTTGTCAATGGGTTTTCTCTGAAAATGTGATTTTTGTAAAATCCGTCATCTGTATCCGGATAGGCAGCAAGAAGCATGTGCTGCTTAATTTTAGATTTTCTGCCTCAGCTTTCAGATCTAGTTTGGTTCAATTTTCCCTGTTCGAATTCGAAAGTTTATATTTTCATGATAGAATTCATAATTCTAATTTCACGGGTTGAGTTTCTGGTATTTGGCTTCAAACAGCTGTTTACATCTTAAGAGAAGGATTTTCAAAATGTCTCCAATCGTTACATGGATACGACTTATGAGCATTACGCTGATTGATTCAGTTTCAGTAATTTTTTGTAGGTCGGTCCCATTTTTCACACCTGCCTCCTTCTTATTCATCGACACATATCTTGACGGAGGAATCTACATTCCCAGTTTTATGACTTTAACTTCAACTGTTTGTCTACCCCCTTTTTACTACTTTTGTGGTAATTGTTTGACCCCCTTTTAGTAGGATTTCAAAAAATGCCCTTTTATCACCCGTTTACATTACAGTGATTATGGTGATTTCAGAATCAGCTGTTCCTCCTCATTTGGTCATGCTTTATCCCCTTAGGACACGAATTTTAACAAATCCCTTCTTATACTTCACCTACGCTGGTAGGTAAATGTACACAGCCATATTGATGACATCAGGTTTTAAAACTACAAATTTCGGAAAATTGCCTTTTTCCGCCAATGTTATAATATCGTCAGTCGTCCGCTGTGGATAATATTGGGTTATCCATTTAGTGGATTCAAAACCGCCGGTATGGCTAGGCTATCAGCTGTTAAATACCTGTCATCTGAAGTGTTATTTATTTTGTAATAGAGTTGTTATTTACGAATATAAATCGTTTAACAACCGAAGAACGCGTAAAAATAGTTAAAACTTACTACAAAATTGGTAATTCAAACGTAGGTTTCCAATCGAACAAATTTTTCTTCAGGCAATGAAGCTCATTTCTCGTTCGGTTGTTACGTCATATGTAACGTAACAACGTTCGGTTGTTACGTTACGTGGCATATGGGGTTCGGAGAACCCAAAAGTGATTGTGGAAAAGCCATAATGTCGGGCAAAAGTGACCGTTTATTGCACATTATGGTCTGTAGGCGTCATTGGTCCGTAATTCTCTTTTCAAAAATACCTTTTGAGGTCTGCTGCTGCAACCAATCACACATTGTATAGGTATATTGTACACAATGGCAAGGTCCGAGCATTACAATAAAAAAGTTTCATTGAAATCACAGCTTTATATGTGTTTTATTTAACTTTATTTTTGAAACCGAGAAATGGATAACTCTATATTACTACTTTGCCACATTCGCACTCTATTTTACCATAAAATGGTTCCTGTCCTGGGAATGGACACTCCCATTTATATCAATATATTTCCAATAGTTTACTGTGGACAATAGCACAATTTTCATAAAATTTTACCCACTAAAAGTATGGTTCTAGGTTTACCGGTTTAGGCTGGTCGGTGGTACCATTTTGATCCATTTTTGCCCCCAAACACACAAGAATTTGAAATCTTCCTCCTTATCGCGATTTTCATGATTCTAGCTCTCGCCGTTTGACTGATCGTACACGAGTTAATACTTTTTACCCTGTTTTTTCCTTAAAAACACGAAATTCAAACAACCTCATATCATCTGCCTACTTCGTAAGGGCAATATGAACACCAATTATTCGTGGTGCTAGAACCTTTTGATATTGCCGATTGTATAAGATTTTTCGCTTTTTAACCTGTTCCTACTCCTAAAAGGTTTCGCTTTGAAAAATGCTTTCTTATGTGTAATATAGAAGTGGAGCATAGATTCCAATTTACACGATTCCAGCTCTAGCCATTTGAACTGAGTACCTGATTTGCGCATTTTTTTTTTCTTGTTTCTACTCCTAAAAGCATGAATGGACACTAATGTCCATGTTTCTAGCTCTTGCCATTTGAGCTGGGCGCATTCTTACCTTGTTGTAAGAAACAAGAAAACGAATTTTGAAAAATTCGTTCACCTACTCTATAAGGTGATCATATAACACATCAATTTTATATACAAAGATGAATTGGTTAATTGACGGTATTACATTATTTGTGTGTGCGTGGATCCTTCCCTACATTTCCGATGCTGTCTGCCCTATGCGAAACCATGATCCTCATAATGTTTATGGGAATAGAACAGACGAGGATTCCATTTACTTATTATCTGCAATGCCTTGCCGTTCATATTAAGTCTTGTCCTATTCTCATAATTCTTTTTCAGATATGGGCATATACATCTTGACTTCTTATAAGCGAGAACCCTAGACTATGAGCTTATAATTTCAGTATATTTCGATACAAAATGTAATTCTTGAATATAAATTTTTTGCAATCTGGTTTTTCAAGTGAAATTTTTTCCCAGAAATCAGTATTAGGACTTATGTTCCCCGAATCCTATTTTCAATGTTAGGTCGATAATTTACATGCTAATTGGTAAGATGAGATGACGAAAAAAAGTTAATGATTTTCATCGTCTTTCAGCAACAAATCGACCCCGTTTGCTTGACCTATAAAAACGTTTGTACAAACGGTTACGCCTTTAAATATCAATATCTGCACCAACTAAAATTGGCCTAATGGCCGTTCATTAGTATATATTTGCTGTATTTATTTCAGTTTTTATTGCCGTTATTAAACTTAATCTTTAATTTCTTCCTCAACTATGCACACAAAGTGGCATATGGCGTGTCCTGAACGTGTACGAGTCCCGATTTGTTTCCATATTCCAGAGTGAATGAGCATATCTACGAATGTGTGAGTGCGAAATGACTAGAGAGTATGTCTGCATATCAATCACGTTGATAGCAGTTGGTAGGAAGACATTAAGGTTGCAACACGTTTCAACTGACCCATATAACATTTACGCATATAACACAAACATTTATAAACCACATCCACATGTGTACATGCTTATGCTCAAACACGCCATAAAGAGCAAAAAATCAAAAAGGGAACAGAAAACTTATGCAAATGCATTTTTAAAACAAACTCCCAAAATGTACACTTTTATGCCCATAATTTTTGCCAAGTGCAGCAACACCAATCGCTGCTATGCATGGCGAATATCTCCATAGAATTCTTCATTTCTCTGGTTATAAGCAGAAAGCAGAAATCCATTTTTAAGGATTACACAGGACTATACTTGACTGTTCAAAACTCACATGAGGAAAAATTTGTCGCCAATATTGATAGTGAGTGGTGCTAATGAAAATGGTATACGAAATTAAGTTGAATTCGCCAAAAGTATTGGAACAGTCTAAAACAGTCCTCAAAATTGTTAAAACAGTTGCCAATAAATATATGTTAAGGCTTTTTATAATAATAGTTATTATAATAATCTACATGCAGTAAAAATTAGTATAAAGAAACTTAGCACCTCTTTATGAAAGTGAGGAAATAAGATATAATAAAAAATCTTCTTTTAAATGAATAACTTAAAAGAACGAAACTTATTCTGTGATATAAGATGTTGGAGTATGTTACTTACGTCCATATAAGTTCTGCAGTTTAAAGGCCGATGATCTCGATTTTCGTGATGAAGACAACAAGTAAGTGAGAAATATTTCCACATCCAGTGTATCCATTGAGTCCTTTATTGCTGATATATTTACAAAGCTAAAAGTGGATTGAATGTCCCATAAGGAACAAAAGATGTGTTTGTAGAAATCCACAGACCTTTCTAGAGTATTCAATGAAAAGAAATAGAAGTGACAGTTTACCAGAAATGCTAGTTTCAGACTGTACTTACGCACTTACGGGGAAAAACTTCTTCACCCGAAACTTATCCGTATGCGATGTTAAGCGTATTATGAAAAAAAAAATTAATACAGGAATTCGTTACAAATTTTGAAATATGTGTAATTCTAAAGTCGCGCTTAGACGGCAACGTCTCTCTAATGATTGTGGCAAAACACTTTTTGCTACTCATGATAATGTTTGCAGACGTAACGTAATTTTCACGGTTTTAAAAAATTGCTGTAAGTTGTGAACTACACCGAATGGAATGGCCTTTGGACGTAAATATGCGTAAAAATAAGTACTAACGATATTTAATAAACTCGAATTTGTCCTAATCCTACTTATCGGTGGTCCTGGTGACCACCGATATATTGATGATCGTAATAAAAGTATTTGATTTTCTATGTGTGTCCATCCCTTTTTGTAAGAAGTTCCTGAAATTTAATATAAGAATAGCTACGAACGGGCAGAGTCAGTGTATTATATATTTATATCATACATCATACATTACATGAGTCGGTACATCGTTATTTACACTATGAACTGCAGGTGTCACAAGTAGGAGATATCAGTTTGATATAAGGGAATCGAGTCCACCATTGGACAGATGTACATATATAGCCTGAGACTGGCCTTTCTGGTATATCTAAAGAGTTAAAGAGGTTAGCAGTTGAAACTAAATCTAAGGCCACTTTTTCATATCTACACACGAAGGAAAGAATATATACACATCATCTAGTATGGCAAAAATGTAATGCCCAGTAGGATCCGTTTAAAATGCAAAGTGTTTTTGACTAAATGTATTTTTGGCTGCTAGACACTGTATCTTTTACTAATCTTTACGAAATTTTGCAAAACATGACACAGCCTAATATTTTGGAGATTATATCAAAGGATTTTAATTAAGATATACCTTTTATTTTTTTCCTCCACGCAAATTGACATATTTTCCGAAAACTACAAGTTTTCATTCGTAGATTGCGGTACGCTAAATGATAGTACATTTCAGCTTCACAGATCACTGTAGAATAGATTTTTGCCCTCGCACTGATAATTCTCTGTTAGACGTAAGAAAAATGTATTAAGAAGTTTAACTCACAATTCACCAGTATAACCCATATATTCCTAGCGTCACATCTTCCAGGCAGAATTCAATCAAATTTGTTACACGTAATAAGCACGTGTCTATATTTCATTTTCCCCCGTATAATTCCTAATCTGTCACTTAAATTTTTGCTTGAAAAAATCAATTTTGAAAAAACTCGACCGCATCTGTACTGGTATATACTTGTGTATGCAAATTACCAAATTTACCTGTATATTCCTAGATTCTTATCTTACATTGAATGGTACGGAATATGGTATTATTTCAAAAGCGTCTGGTGTTTAGTAAAATTAATTCTGCGCATAAAAATGGACTGCAATGCCACGCAACTTTGGGTACCCAAATAAATATTCCGGTTTAGCAAAAAATCAAAAATCTGTAATTTCTAAGGAGATGACTTTAGAAAGGTATAATTTTGTTTCTTGCTTTAAATCGGAGTATTGTTCAATACGAACCTTGCGATATACCATGTCTTTTGCACCTATGGCAAAGGATGAATTAATGAAAGAATGAATTAATTGTCCTGACTAAAATTTATGTGCTGGTTATGATATGCTAGGTATGATCAAGTAAGGTGCTTCATTACTTCACTCCCCCAATCTGTTTCTTGTTGCTGGTTTACAGCTAATATACTTTTGGTCTTTGAGAGCGCATTTCTATAGTATTTATAACTCTGGTCTTCCAGAAAACTATCCGTTCACTTGCAACTCAATGAGCCCTTACGTACATGGTTGGTGGGAAAGAATGCTACTAGAACGTGTCTATGTTGCAGAATGCACAAATGGTTTACGCAAATATATACGCACTTTGCATAAAAAGTAAACTCTTTTACTTTTATTTTAGTTTTCCCCAACATTGACTGTTCAATTCAATAGCCAGCCAGAACATGCAAGGCTTTTTAGTTGCAAAACAAAAAAAAAAAAAAAGGAATATACGAATGGATGGGAAATAAATGAAACCAAGTTGAAGTTAAGTTTAACGATGTGTGTTATTTTCGACTGAATATTCGCCTTTCGCCCGTACTTGTAGCGAAAAGATTCAATGGGGCGTATATGCATTTGTTGCAGACAAAACAATCCATAAGGTAGCGAAATTTTCTCCTTCAGTTATGGTTTTTAGTTTTACAGTTGGAAGGATATTTCTGGATTATTTTGGTCGGTTTGCTGCTCTTTCCTTTTTTTGTGTCATGTATAACGTTTTAAGAGTTTATAAAATTTTATGTTTATGGAGTGTAAAATTTTTAAACCGTTACAAATTTATACAGCTCACATTGAGTGAAAAAAGGACATAATAGCAGGCAAATAGTCGAAGAACCCAAAAAAGCTTAAACAATGACTTAAGGACTAAATTATAAGATTATAAAATGTTTGAAAACTGTGAGAAAATCCACGTTGAACCACAGTAAAGTAACTGAATGGCAATAATTAATAAAAACAAACTGGGTTTTTCATTTCAATTGTTTTTTTTTTTCAAAGACAGCAAATAATTATTATTCTTAGTAATTGCAAACCAAAACGCATAAATGAAAGCTGAGGAAAAGCATTGACTGTGCAAATATTATTTTTGATTTGGATTACTTGAATATGAGACGATTTTTTTGTTGAAAATTTGTGTAAAAAATGCAATATTAACTACATTGAAGATTATCAATTGAGATTTACTTATTAACGGAATAATAGTCGATTATTTTTCAATCAACAATAGCGATAATATCCTGAGATTTAGTTATCATTTCTAATCATTTTGCAGAATTATCTCCTTCTTACCAGTTAAGCGCAACATTGTGCTGCAAAATACGTATGTTTGAAGTGTTATATAGTATAATTATAAGGTATAGTAAAGAGAAACGCATTATTTTCAGATTGCTTTTGGAATTAATAGATGGCTTTTGGAATCTGCATTTCACACTTTACCACTGAGATAAGCTCGAAAAGGCCAATTGTCGAAAGTGTTGATAGAATAATGAAAATCTCCATTTTTGGCCATCATGTAAGCACTTTTTCGATTGTCCAGGATCTTAGCATTGCAGGAAGAAACTATTTGGAACCACTTGAATAAGGCCAGACACAAATAGAAGCTCGATGTCTGGGTGCCAGACGAGTTAGCGCAAGAAAACTTCATAGACCGCAATTTCCATCTAAGAATCGCTGCTTAATCCCAACAAAATCGACCCGGTTCTGAAGCGGATGGTGGTTGGCTAAGTAAAGCAATAATGGTAGAATCGGAGTTTGTTGGGAGTGACAGGAAATCGTCGACTATGAGCTGCTCCCCTGTGGTCAAACTTTTAATTCGGTTCTGTACTGTCAACAATTGAACCGTTTGAGAATATTGTGAAAATAGGCTGTTCCATTTTTCTACCAAGAGGGGTACTTGTGAGAGAGAAGTATTGGTATTACCTTCAAACTGACAACAGGTTATTAAACACAACGGGATACTAGTATATATGAACTGTCATAAATCCAATTAATTTAACTATGCTAATTAAAGCCTTGTCATGTAAAAATAATGGATTTCATTTCATATTTCAGAATGGAAGCTTGTAATGTTTCAGCTAAAATATCTTCATCATCCGCCCTAAAATTCCATAAAAAATGCATATATGCAGTCCTTGAAGATATTCGTCTTTCCATATTTTAGGAGTTGTTGTTTCCTTCATATGCTTATCATGACGCTTCCTTTGAAGCTCGCAGAGACCACCGAAGGAGATATATACTTTTTTCCCGAGTTCGTTAAGAGGCTAAGGGTACTCTTGTAAACTAATAACACAACATTTGTATATTAGTATAGTACTAAACAAGCTGCATTTTCACCAAACTCTAGTGTATACCAGCGGGAATCTCAAAAGCCAGCATGCTCTTGAACGGCCGTCGTATTCTACCTCAATACATTGTAGTATGGGTGTGAATAAATACACCTTTTTTATCAGAATTTAATAATCCATAAATTTATATTTTATAGCTTATGTTAATTTTAATTGTTAATAATAATTGTTGCATAATTAATTGACTACAAAGTGTTTGCGCAATCCTTGCTGTTAATTACGATATAACTTTTACAAATGTGTGAATGTTTTCATTTAAGCAATGAAAAATATGTTGGCAAAAAACCGATAATTTATGCAAATTCCAAAATTAATTTTAACAACATTTTTACATAATGCACTCAGATTTGTTGTCTAATTTGTTTGTTTAGATTCATAATTTTGAATGCACAGAAAAGTAAATAATTTCCTTATACAAAATTAAGTAATTTTTAGCAGTTATGTTTAATTAGGCAAATTCAGCAAAACTGTTTTAAAAATTGGTTAAACATAAATATCTTTGTAAATCACAATGAAAATTGGAAAATGAAAATGATTTTATTTCGTTGTTTGCAAGCCTTTCCTTTTCTACTCTTCTACAAGCTTTCTAAAAGTCATTCTGTTGCAGAATTAATTCAGGACTAAGAATCAGCATTCACAGGCAATCTTAGAGAAGGTCAAATTACCGCTAGGATCACCAGTACATACTTTTTGAAGATGAGCGGCCACCGACTCACGCGAGCGGCCATCGACTCCACGCTTTTTAAGTATAGACGGATACTAAATTATTGCGCTCGTTTTCAAAACAAATGTTATGTACGAGTATATATGTATATATATATATATATATATGTATACATACATATATATATATACATATATATATACATATATGATTTGATGTATTTATGTAACCAAATATTGCAAAACACACTTTGTGTTTGTATACTAGTGCTTTTGAGTACATTATTTATTCCCTCTATTCTTATTTGACGCCTTAATTATAATTATTAAATTATTTATGCACAAAAATATTATTTTTGTTCACGCTTTCAGCCAGCCGGAACAATTGAAATTTAGGAGAGCAAACTGCGTTTCAAGTGCGATTACAGGAAATGTGTAAAATTAATTTATGTTGTGTCAGCACTAAAACCTGTTGAAGTGAAAAGGTGTTGAATTGATGCGGAAATTGTACTCACTAAAATCATAACTTCTTCCTGTTAGCAATGAGACCACATACGAGTGTGTACGGATTATTGTGATAATTGAGATTTTCTTTGAAGTAATTTCAACCACCTTAAAATTTTAGCTATATTTTGTTACAGTCTTATGAGCTTTCTTCATTGTGTTTATTAAAATTTATGTCAACGGCTATTTTAAATATTTTCTTTTAATATCTAAACCCCTTTAATTATTTCCTTTTGGGAAAGTGACAACATTTTCCTGTAGGTTATAACATGCTATATATGATAATATACGAGTATTATATAATGTGTTGGATTATGCGATTAGAATTGAAGAAAGTTTTTCTGAGATTAACGTCTGTCTAATGCGGTTTTAATTGGCCTTTGCAGCTAAATCAGTGAATAGTGTTTGTGTAGTTATTCCATATGTAATATCAACGGTTAAATCGAGTAACTTGGCCGAATTAATCGGTAACACATATAAAAATTAAATATCACAAGCACTGAATCGAAGCAAGTTACATATACGAGTATAGTTTAAGAAAATTCCTTTATGTTACTCGCGTGATAGATGCATAGCAAACAGAACCCCAAGGTGTGCCATTATTTTCTCTCAAACACATTTTGTGTAAACATGCTGTTAATTTACTGAAAAATTTAAGTGAAATCGACAAACATATTTATTTCAGTCTACACATTCGCAGATCTATCAGGGAGTGTAACTTACAGAAAGTAAAAACATTGGTCTTCAGCCGAAGATATAAAGGCATATATCATTTGACATAGCTAAAACGTAACACCCAGAGGGACGCTTTCAAATTACAAAGTAAGTTTTGATCAAATGAGTATAATGAATTTATGAGTTCATTGGCCGATATCTGCCAGTCTTGCTGCCTGAGTGGTAGAAACAATGACTGCCGTACTTCTTTACTTATTTCTTTCTTAAAAGTTGGCAAAGCCTAGTGTTTTGTCAGATCGTAGCCGTAGCCCATTTGTGTCTTGAATAGGCTATTTCGACCCATTCCTTCTCGTGTCTCCTGTTTAAATTTAACGTAAGTTAAATGTTTTTGCCTGTAATTTTTAATCCATATATAGCAGCAGCATACATTTTTTGGTTGTTGTTTTGTTTTTACTGCTTGACAAAATTTGAAAAGATCGACCTATTAGCCATGCCTTTCTGGTACCTCCCATGCAAACGACCCACATATTCAAAGATTCATATCATATTTTGTTCATATCTTTTGTACTAATTTGGATATGGCTGAGGATAGACCTCATCGCCGTGCTGCTTCTGGTACCTCCCATACAGTACGATTTTCCAAAATTCAGCATTTCTTTGGTAATTACTTATAAAAAGGCTGCTGTAGCTTAGTTTTTTATACTTCAGGGGTATGTAGGCATATCGTATTTCATTTGATACGGTTAAAGCACCTAATATCTTTTGACTAAATGCTTTTGATAATATTGCAAGTCGATTTAGCGATCTCCGTCTGTCTGTCTGTCTGGCTAGCTGGTTGGCACAATAACTGCCGTGCGCAACCTAATGTTCGGTTCAACCACTTCTAGTACCTCCCATACAAATGGATCGATTTTCCGAAATTCAGCAACCCAAATATTTGTCCGTTGTATTGTTTCATAATACCTGGTAAAAATATTCCAGATATATATCATTCAACGCTGCAAAACGGGTAAAGTTAAAACACCAAATATTTTTTTCCAAATGCTTTTCATAACTTTTTAAGGCAATTGGGCGGTGTGCCTCTGTTTGTCTGGCTTACTGGAGGACACAATAACTACAGTAAATATTTATGGAACTTTTTGAAATTTAGCGCAGACGAATGTTTTCCCAGATCGTAGCCGCAGATGATAAATAGTCCGCCCGAAATTTAATTACCTCCCTATAACCCTTCATCCGTAACTTGCAACAATCCAAATTTTTCTCCGTTGCATTGTTCCACTATTCCCGATGAAAATGAAAAAATCTACCGATTAACTTTATTTCTTCTGGTGTCTCCCACACAAATGATCAGTTTTATGTCTTTCAAGCAGTTGTATTAAATTCAATCAAATTTGGCAGAGATTATGTATTTGTATTTGGAGGGTATTGCTGCACCCATTCAGGTACCTCCCATACAAATTGATCGATTTCACGAAATTTCGTATAGTTAGTTAAGCTTCTGCCAATTGTGTTGCATTATAATGCAATATATATAAACTCCCTAATTTAACCTACATTCATAGCTTGCATTCAATTGCTCTAAATTCTGCATAATTTATCACGCATCAAGCATTTAGTATACAAAGAATTGCATTTGTACTCTCTTAGACTTAGCTCGATTTAGCAAAAAATAATGTTTCGTCAATAATCCCTAAGCGGAAGATTTCAGCAAGTTATAATTCAGTCCATTTCTTTGATAAGAATCTAGCGATTTATTCAACCTCGTTCAGGGTTTTCGCAAACTTTCGTGCCAACGCAAGAAGACTTTGGATGACGTTATATTTAAGTTAACTCACCTGCCTGTAATTTATGTACTGGTTTACTTTTATACTATAGGCAATTTCATCATTATTATTATTGTTTAAGAGTATTTTTGTATTTTTGTCATATATCTTACGCTGGCTTGTTTTGTTATCTTATTTATGTTATAGCAGACCTTTTCATTAAATATGATTACAGTGGAAGTGCTTCAGTGCGTGTTTGATAACGAAGTTGACAAAATTTTCCAAAATATGCACATCTTCTTCTATTCCTATATTTATTATTCTAGAAACTCGTCTAACTAAATTTAACTAAATAAGGCGGCTTCAGTTCGGGCTTCATCACTCCATGGTTTCGTGAACGATGTATTGGTTCATCGTCAGAGAAGAGCTTATCTCGAAAAGATTTTTTTCCATATATAATATATTGAATTTTCCCGGTCATCCAGTGAAAATTCGCCATTAAATTTCGTAAAAAAAAGTGAGAGCGTTTGCTGAACTGAAATTTCGTAACTGATTAGGAGCTACAAACATATGCATACGGTGGCAAAATCACTTTACATTGATTGCGACAAAATTGTAGTAGCGTTATATACGTCGATTAAAACGAATATGTAATTTGAAGCCTAATTAATCAAATTAAGCGGAAAAAATTTAAACAAAAGCCTACTCCCAGTTTTCAGTATGTCTTAAGATGGCTGAGCATAGACTTACCGTATATGAAACAACTTATCCTTAACCATTCATGCGATGTAAAATGAACTTTTTCGTGTATCTAACTAAAATGATATTACATATACATTTTAACAAATTTGTTGTAGATCCAAAGTTAGATTATTTTGTAACCTGTTTTAAGGTCACATCCCACATTCTACTTTAAGGACTCTAAGGGTTTGGATAAAATTTCTAAATTATAGTATGAGACAAATGACCCCTCATGCCACACAATCGGTTCACATGTGGCATGTTTCAGTGTTTTTACTCTCGTCGATAGGTGTTTTTACTCTCGTCGGGAGGTTAAGTCTAATTTACAGCTTTTCTACTTAACACACACTTCTCCTATTAAATGTATTACATCCTGCTATTCGTTTTCGGGCTCTGGTATGGTTTCTCTTCCATCTTTACCTTTTACGTATAGATTTCTATAGCATAGGTGGAAATGAAACAGTTTCTCAAAAGTAACAAAATATGTTCATATACCTCCTAATAGTTGTGTTGGCTGCGACAACGTACATATTACAAAAAGTGATGTGAATATAAGGATTAAATTCCTGCAAAAAAAAAAAAAAAAAAAAAAAAAAAAAAAAACTGGAGCCAGTTTCCGTTACTATCTCTACCCATCTCAATTTCGTAGCCTCCATCTCCTTTTTTTACCTCCAGCATATTTCACTTTCACCCTTCACTTTCACACATGGTTTCACACTTCGGTGCGGCTGGGCGTTTTTTGCTTTATGACTTTAGATTTGTGTGCAACAATTTTATCTTCAAAGGGAAATATGAAAAACTAATCATAAAAACTCATATCTGGAAACTATTAATCTCTGTTCATACGCAAAAGCGGATAAATGGATAACAAAACAATGTTCAGAGTATGGAATACGATAAACCATGCGTGGAATTTCTTCATGGTGATTTTCGCGTTCTACTGAAAAGTTCCATGTGCTTAGCGATGAGAATTTTATCGGATGATCTTCAGAATATTTAACAGAAGAGATTTTAATAATATAATTATAATACCGTTTTAATCAATTTATGAAATACAGTTCTATTTCGATTAATATTATAAACCAGTTCCAGAACTACAAAAAATAATGTAATCTGTGAGAAAGCCAGAGTTCGGTTCGCGACAATTGGATATTCTAAAGAATATTGCTCTTAGCAATGGAAATCATTTGACAAAATGAAAATGAGACCATTAAAAATTGGATGGAATACATGATGAACTGAACTTATTGGAATTTTTGCGCTTTAGCGCGCAGTGGAAATTATTTTCATTAATTCAATAGCAGCTGATGTCGGTGATGTCTATGTATTAGAAACGGGGTTCTCATGTTCCTTCGGATATAAGTTTTATTTCAACGCATTTTGGAAACCTGACATTTTTCTTTCATTACCATTATTATAATCCCATGCAAATTGACAGGTTTTTCAAAATTCAATCAATCCTATGTAATTTCTAATTAGTCAGCTGTTGTAGTCTCTACAATCGTCCAATTAACCAAGCTCCTTTTGGTACCTTCAATGCAAATAAGCGATTTGGCCCACACATTCTTAGCTCCATGCCTTCCAATCGTTGGTATCACTTATTATACATTTGGTAATTTACATTCTGACAATGAAAATGGACGACTATACAAATACAAATTGTTAGATTTATCAAATATTTATTTTCCGCCGTGTGAAAAATCTACGAAATGACTGTGCTCTCTTTGAAAACTCCCATACAATTTACAAAATCTCTATGTAACTGTATTTGTTCTTGTCAGGCATTTAGTGTTTTGAGTGATATTGGGTTGCCTCGCCGCACTTCTGAAGGTATCACATGGGCAAATTAGACGATTTAATAAAAATCGGAGGGCTTCAGAAGGTTACAATTTTGCTTCTGTTATTAATCTTTAATTCAAAGAATTTTTTTTTTTTTGGGCAATACAAAAAGACGTTGAGTGCGAAAGTATGGAAGTCAGTTCATCTGACTGCAATTTTATATTGGTGTATTTGATACCTTGGCTTCCAGAATGAAACGTATGGGAGATATGTTCGATGTTAAGTTGAGGGAAAATGGTGGCCATAGTTGCGAAGAAATGTCGCTGGAAACTTTTTCTTGTAAAAAACGTTAGTCCTTACTGGCTTTATGGGATGATACCGTGTTTCATTGAAACATTCATTTGTGCCCACCCAAATTATTTACGTGCCCAAGACAAAAAAGCATCATTTAACATTTTTTCATGATAGATTTGTTGACTTTTATCACACCCTGTTCAATGAAAGCGAATGATATGCATCCTGTGACAGTTACCGCGTCCCAAACCATCAGTAGTGCAGGCAATTCGATGGTGTAATTTTTTCTTGATTCACACTTTTACCGTACACGAACGTTTTTTCGTTTCGATTTTGCTGTATCGTAAACATTTTTTAATCAAAATATATCAAATTTTCTAGTTCTCCACAAATGCGCATGTGTTTTAACACCTTTGTTCTTGCTAGGCGGACTATCTTTTGTGCAGGTGTTAAATCTTTCACTTTTTGTATTTTGAAACGCTTTAATCGTAGTTAGTTTTTTAATATGCACTGCAGGCTACGAGCAGACACATTGACTTTTTTCGTCAAATGAATTGCGTTTTGTCGTAGATTACGTCGAATTATGGCCTTCACCTTGGGAACCATGTTGTTGTTTTTGAATGTCCATCTCCATTTTTCATGCCCCCATAATTAGTTATGGCTGGTTGCGTTCGAATTCTTTTTATCTATTTAAAGAACATAACAGACTAATGTTTGCGAAAAAATGAACTGTCATTCGCCGTTTGGTTGATATAGCAGCGTGAACTTGATAACACATCTAACGTCTACCCTTGCATAAATAAATGGAAATTCTACCAAATAGAGACTGTTGAGGGACTTGCAAATCTCTAAATACGACGATTGACGATTTCGTAGGATATTGATATTGACATTGCAAAACGTTTTTAGAACTAATCAGAATCTTACAAAAACGAGTCAATCAGAATTGTTGAACACAGTCAAAATATGGGCACTAAACTCCGTCCACAATATACTCAAGTTTCTGACAAACACCATAATGTCATGTTTTGCATGGTATGTAATCAAGATTCAATTACAACAAAAACATAGAACATTTTTTAAGCGTGTTTGACAGTACGAAGCGAATTTCAGATAGCAAAATATATTTTAATTAAGGCAAGGTTATTGCAACTTTAACTTAAGAACCAGTACAAAAATTTCAGTTAAGTGGCCTGACTTACACACATTTTTATCCAAAGCCTTTTTGTATTGATGCAAAAGTTTTAAGGGTATCAGAAGGAGAACGTTACATTGCTAGGTTTTTATCAAACAGTAGTCTGAATTGAAGCATAGTAAGAGTAGTAAAACAAAAACTTTCTCAATTTGTATTTGTATATCGTAAGCACGGTGGGAATTCAGTTAATTTTTATAGGTGCTAAATTATACTAAAATACTCCGAACAGAGCTCTATAAATAACTACATTCTTTGAATTAGGGATTAGAGTGGAAGAGGAGTAGAGTGGAATTAAGTGTCGAAAAATCGGTGGATTTGTACAGAGCATACCAGAATGGATGAGACAGTGCACTCCGTTTTCAATTTCAAACTTTAATTCAGCAAACGCTCAAATTTGGTGCTTATCGTATCTAACAGCCATCGTGTTTACAGACAGATGGACGGTATCAACCAACTTGAAGTTGAAAAGCATATTTGTTAAAAGAATTTTTAAAGTATTCAGGGATAGAACATTTCTAAAGTATTTCAACTGTAAGTTTAAAATGGTTCCAAATGGTTTGATGCCTAAGAGCACTTGTTACTTCTAATGAATTGCCAAACAAGTGGACACGCAGAAAGATGGACAGTCGCCATCACAATGGACTGAATTGTTTGGTGATGCAGATGATGTACCGGCTCATCGTCAGATAAGTGTGTATTAAAAGCCACAAAATATATGGCCTCATATTATTTTTCAAGACGTAAATCGTACTTTTTTGGTGTTATTCAATATCACGACCATTACTCTGGTGGTCTCGTAAAATTTTATGTTAATGGGGTTCGTTCCTTCCCGTCTCCATTAGATGCCATTTTATGTTGCTTTCAACTAACGAACAAATTCTACATGCATATGGCATACAATTTCGGAAAAAGCTATCATCCTTCAAAAGTTGGATTCAGTCATTCTATGAATCAATTGCGAACCATAGCATCACTTATCCTTTTATGCGTTTTTCGTATATTTTAATACTTTTCAATGGCCTCTACCATAGAAGTTTATGAGTTGCCATGGCCTGTGCCAGCATCAGTGCAATATCATCGTGTGTAATTTACAATTAATGAATACTTGATAAAATTATTTACAAATACTGAAAATGCGTTTTATTCCAAAGCTTATCTTTCAGTCCCTGTGGTTTATAGTGTACGTCCTCTAACAATCTTTAAAAAAAGAAATATGAGTTAGGTTGCTCCTTTCCAGTATATGTATATGTAATAGTAACATTTTAGAAAAAGCTCTAAAAGTTACCCATTTTCCTATAGGTTTATTTCCAGAGGCAAGTTTTATTGGACATATATTTGTTACCATTAATATAATAAAATTGTAATTATATATATATAATTTTTTGTTTTTTTGCAAAGAGATTTTCATAGAAATATAGGCTGATAAATTTGGATGCGGGTTTCCATTTCAATTGAGGAGACACAGACAGACTAAGTTAAAATTTGATCCACTGTGTTGGTTTGTAATGTTTTGCAGAATTCGAAAAATCAACCGAAAACCCACAATCCATCTGGTATTACCTTTACAAATGACCTATTTGATCTACATATTCTTAGAATCATGTCTCCAAATAATTGCAATTAAGTAAAATTAGTAACACATTAACTGCTTACTTGAGCAGAGTCTCAGAACGGAAATGTCTGGTATCGTCCATACGAGTACATACTGACCGATTTTCCGAATATTTTGAATTCCTCTTATTTTAGGTTTTTGTCCACTGCATTTATTTGTTATGGCCGTTAAAATCTGAGAAACAATTATATGTAGAAATTAAGAATTTAACTCATATATTTTTAGCTAGAAATTTTGCAAGCAGTTTTACTGAATTCAATCGAAATTGACACACATCATGCGTTTGATGAACTCAGTTCCAGGAATGAAAATGGACTGTGTTGCCGTTCCTATTCCAGTAAATCTCATTCGAATAGATCTATTATTCAATTCACTGGTCGACTGTAATCTCTAATTGAATGGATACCAACCTCCATACAAATTATACAATTTAAACCATAGGCTCCTAGATTTATACCTTAAAATCAACTGTTCTAAATTTACTAAAAACAGCAAGAATCAGGGTTTTAGCAAACTTAGTTCAGCGAGTAAAGGTGAGCTCGTTTATAAGGGACTAACTTTGTTATGGATACGGTTATTTTGTAATTTCAACAAATCCGATTTCCACTGGAAAAATAATATAAGACCATATACTACATATTGGACAAATCTGTTTTTGACACGCAACTGTACACCGCAATCCATTTCTGTTGGTATAAAAGCTTCTTCGCGGCCTAAGCTTTTTGCCGCCTCTGCAACTTTCCGCCTGTCCACTTGATTTAAGTAACTCTTTAAAGCTTGAATCTTCAGATGCTTTCAACTCGTTACCACTGTGCGTCGCTATTTTTATACTCACAGTATGAGAAGCATTCACCAGACTTGTCGATTATAAATAAATAAATAAAGGCAATAATACTGATGATGGAACCCGATGTTATATTTGCTTCCTTGTGATCGCAGATTTCATTGCAATCATGTTGTAGGATTACCTTATTTTTAAATGTTATTTCATCATTGCGTCATTCATAGTATTATCTCAACAACATGAGTGGCATCAGAATTTGTTAAAGTATTTAGAATTCTTAGAACTCTCCATTCAGCCAACAAGAATCCTGAAAATTGTAGACCACGTGTATTTATAGAAGCAAATTCTCTTGACATTTTCGGAAATAACTGCAATCACCGAAAAGGTTCTGCTTTTCATTGGAAAGTAAAGGTAGTAAAGCAATTGAGGAGACACACTCAAAGTAAAAACACAATGATAAAGATGACAAAAGGTATTTTTTTTTATTAAACAAAACAAAGAACATGGCAAACGCTTCCTGTCATTTAGTAAAATGATATTTTGAGCACTGTCTTACTTTATCTTTTATTTTCTTTAAAGTTCTTGATGTTAACGAACATTTTTAGAGGGTGACGGTAGTTCTATAAAATTCTAAATTGCAGCCTACATCATTTTTCGACATAATTAATAACTAATTAGATAATTTTAAATATAAGTATTACCAGTACATCAGAACTTAGAAGTGCGCATCACCAAGGATATAAGCCTAAAGTAATAAACACTAAGGTGAACTATATTTTAAATGTTTATAGCACATAATCCTGTTTCGAAACGTTGGGAACAAAATAATACAAAGCATAAATAAACGAGTATGTTATGGAAATAGTGGAAAAGGTATATTGAAACCGATATAGAAATTTCAGTCAGATGAAATAACTTACATACGTATACCTTCACCCGATGTGTGAATTAAACCACAATTGGAAAATTTAGAGAGTTACCAAGTCGGCCAATTTTATGTATTATTTTAAGTATTGAAAGCTTGAATGAAAGATACGAATGTAAGAATATATATGTTTCACTAAATAGACTGTATGGGAAGTACCAGAGAGCGGGCGGTTATTCCGTTATTATTAATCCTTCCACAATTTACCCAGTAGTGCAACGCAATGTAATTGACAAGGATATTATTAACTCCAGGTTATGAGTTAGGATTTACTACGGAAAATTAAACTTCGATAAATGTGCCAATTTTTATGGGAGGCACCAGAATGGGCTTATCAACTTCGCCCGCTTTCGTTATTAGAACTCGGTTCTCCAAACGCATGACGGATGGCAAATTTTTCAGAATTTGGTACAACTGATTCAAATATATGCTATTTGTATGGGAGTTACCAGAAGGGCGTGGACTCTTGATTGAGTTTTCTACCGTTTTAAAGAGGATTATAAAACCATGCAATAGGGAAAAATCTGGACTACTAAAACTGCAGAGGAATAATTGAATTTCGGAAAGTGACCAATTTTTATGTAAGGTACCGGATGGGCTGCGGCAATGTTGTCCGTTTTCAACGTAAGGACTCGCTTTGGAAAACGATCAAGGGCGCACCAAATTCAGTCAAATTGTGTGTAGACCATGCAAGAAGGCCTTCGATTTTTCTTAATTTTTCTTAATTTTGCCAAGCATTATACACAAATTAATAAACTGAATTTCTGAAATTTGCTCAATTTGTGGTGGTGTCTCGTTATAGCTCATCTACAATTATTAGCTGCTATCTAAAGAAATATTAGGCTATGCCAAATTTTGAGAAGTTTAGTAAAGATTTGTTACAATATTATAATTTTTTGGTGAAAAATAAGGATAAAATATAACTTAAAATTCAAGTGATCAGAATAATAATGTTGCTCCAAATTTTCAGACAGCTGTAAACATTTCTCCCAGGAATTCGGCTAAAACAGCTTTATAGAAGAAAAAGAATCCCCAATACAAAATATAAAGTTTATGAGTGAGATTTCAGAGCATAGCCTTATTAAATCCTTAATAAGTCACTTGTAAATTTAAACGAAGAAGTCTTTAATTCACACGCTTTCAAATGTTATTTATGATATAAGCTAAAAAATGCCACTCTGAAACCTTATGTAAATAACATTCCAGAATTTTAGGCAAACTTTAAATGTGCAGTTATTCCCCTTAAATATCTGCTAATCAGAACTTTTGCTAATTTTCGAAAATAGGATTAGATGTAATAGGTCAATCTATCACTGTGTCATACAGTTTAGAAAATTAGTTCTGACCAAAAAATTCGGTCATATGAACCAAGTGAATATTTTTTCGAAAAAAAACTTCATTTCAAATATTTTCATACAATTTTTGATATTGTCTCAACAATTTGTCTCTGCCAACGAAATTCTATTTATTCTCTTCTAAGTGACCTAGGGAAGTCAATTTCGGTATTCTGCTTATGCCGCTCAAGTTTCATATGACGCCGATAGTCTCCATTAACAGCCTCAAGATTTCGCGCCAGTTCGAGGAAGGGGAAAACTTTGATATTAAATTGGTTGCTTCACCTGAAAAAACATCCATTGGGTTTTTTAACATTTTCAGAATGGAATTATCAGTTTTGTTGCTGAAATTATACAAATAAACAAGTTATGTCAAACGATTTGACATTTATTTTATTAGGAAAAAAACAATATCGATCCTTTTATTTGTCGCTAAATCCACTATTCTGATTGCATCTTATTCGTTGCAGTTTTCGGCCGCTGACATTAGTAAATAAAAAAATATTTAGGAAAGCAAAATCGCAAAATACGGCTTCACACTGCTGTGAAAATAACGTTGCAGTTTTCGACCGCTGATGTCAGTAGGCATTAGTGATATGTGACTATTGTTACATTAGGCACACGCTTCTATAAGTTAAAGTTAACTGCTCTCTACCAATTTTCACCAAAGTATATCAGCTTCGGAGGCATGACAAATAATGACTTAATTTCTTGACGAATTTCTATAGATATTTCTGGATTTCCGGAAATTGACCTATTAGCTTACTGGCCAATACACCACTTGTAGTAAATTTTGCACAAGAAATATTTGAATTCCTTTTTAAGAGCACAGATTAAGAAAAAATCTACCTTGGACTTTCCTCAAAATTTATAATTGATAGAGAATTCGTGGTTAGGTGCCCATATCGACATATAAATGAGTCGTATCTCAAAGAAAAAATAAACTTAAGTAAAAGTACCTTGTAAATCGCTTTACTTTTTCGATATAATTATGGAAAATATTCATTTCTTCTGGCAACGTCATAGATTTTAGAAATTCGCAGCTCCTGACCTTTAGACAATTTATTTATTCCTACTTATTGAAGTTCTACTTGAGATGACCAGGCTCATATGCTAAAATTAATCAATTTGTCATTTTGTGAATTCTTAATTATATTAATTCTTGTTTGTAACAGAATATTTGATTGTGAATTCTTAATTATATTAATTCTTGTTTGTGACAGAATATTTGATTTCGGCAAAAAAAAAGACAAAAAATTATTATATTTTGAGAGTATTTTTAAGCAAAAGTACTTTTCGAAAATTGTCGCTTCACCTCATGTTACTATCATTCTTTCCCTAACCCTACAGTTCAAATTCCACATGTGCGATTGGGTAAATATGTTTGTATGTTACTCAAAACCTCTAACGGTACTTTGTTTCTTCTTTCATATCTCTACATTATCATTATTACGTACAACCACTGCTTGTAATATTACATTGACTATTATATACGAGTACACATACATAGGTAAGTACTCGTGCCAAACAGCGCTATAGTGCTACATGTTACCCTATATTACTGTGGGTAGTATTACTATTGTTACTTCCACACCGTGCCACAGCTGCCGTTGCCATTGCCATAGTTTGTAATTGGGTGTGGTGCTATTTTCGGTGGAAGTGTCGCAGTGTTGCGTTATTCCACTTTGTTGTTTTGCCATTTTCTCAACAATTTTCCACTGTGTTATTTTGTAATATTCGGTATACCATTTGTGTATGTGATACATTAGAGTGGCACATAATGTTAGCTTGTACAGTTTCAACGACTACTACATATATAGATTTCTGTTTGTTCACTCTTAGTAAAGGATCTTTTATTAAGAGTTAGGGTTTCAATTTAAAAAAAAAAAATGAGGCCTTGTCGCCGTGAATTCGATGCTGTTGCAGGGCGGCCAACTTCAGTTCCAGAACATTTCTCACGCAATACAAAAATTCAATAATTTGTAAGTGTTGCATAAAGAAATGGCAATTCCGCGTTTTACTTTGATACATGTCACGAATCATAAGAAAATTATCCAAACATCAATAAAATCAACAATTATAACGAACATTTACCGAATTGCTATGAGAGAGCAAAAGATGCTTTAATGGCTTATATAAGATATAACAAAAAGAAGTTCATTATTTTTCCAATAAATGGTTTTAGTAATCTGTATCCCGCGTTGTAGAACTATGCCGGTGGAATACAATTCTTCTGTTCTGAGCCATTGCTATCTTCAGACGGCGAATTTGTCAACACTACAAGTCTGGATTAAGGACACCAGTAAAGGAACGCCATATTTTACAGCGAAACAGCAAGCCAGGTGACTAAAAATGTGAAAAGTGTTCACGGTCCTAAGATTAACATGTCTATAAAATAATGGAAGTCTTTAGGTCCGACATGTAAGCAAGTCATGTTAACACCGTTGATGAAAAGTGAGCAACTTACAATAATGTCAAGCGAAACCCATAGAGGTCGAATCATGTTGGCCCTTCGCAAACAGTGGCAGAGCTGGGACTAACAGTCAGGAAGATTTTTTTTCGCCAATATGGCAAAAAAGATGAAGTAATGAAGTTACTTTCAAAATGGTAATAAGTTATCGAGTATCAACATCATCCGAAAATAACGGATTTCTTTTTGCTACACCTTTTATTATACATTCTTTTAACTAATTTGGGAATTAGGTCTTTCTGAAGAAAGGGGTCAAAGTAACTGATTTGAAACGCGTTTTACGTCGTCTTAGACACAATAACAACCCCTTCTCATAAATCAGTATGGACGTAAATCGTTTTTGATGTGGAAATTCTATTCATTGTACTTTCGCCAGAAGACACTACATTTAGAGGGCCTACAATACCAAATATTCTTTGGCCAAAAGTGTTCCATAACTTTCTAAGTTTCTTAACTTTTATGCAATATCTGACAGGATAGCCAATCCTGAAACATCAGAAGCCTTAACACAGCCTAATATTTGGCCAGGTCGTAGCTAGGAATTGTAAATGCACTACAACAAATTTGTTTCCATATGAATTCTAATTCGTGGACTGCAGCTATCTAAATTTTTATACATTGTATGGTTATATAATGCTTGACAAAACCAAAGACAAACCCACCAATTCATCAAGCCTCATTTGGTATCTCTCATATAAATACGCGATATAACTCATATTTCCTAAGTTCATATCTTTTATTCACTTGATCTAAATTAAGTCAAATATGGTATACGATAAGCATGTTGTCACAACCCTTCAGACACCTTTCATACAAATTGAGTGACTTTCCGAAATTCTGTTTTTGTCTGTAATTTCCAATTTTCAAGCTGTAGTAACCTACATCTTTGCAAAGACTTATAAATAGTGGTGAAACGGAGAGAAACCGCACCCAACAGCAGCCGTAGTATTTGTATATTTATTTCTGCGAATACGAAAGAACTGCGTTCCTACGTCGCTCATGCTGCACAGTTTCTCAGTGGAAAGATCAGAACGTTATAATTTTGTTTTTTAGTGCTCCTTTTTTATAAGAATTTAGAGATTTACCACGTCCCTTCCGGCAGCAGGCATACTTTTGCACCAACATAAAAGTATATCGGTTAAATGTATATGTATATGTAAGTTCACTGGACTGAAATTTCAATTGCATTCGTTAGATTAGAATACCACACAACACAAAAATGTTTATCCTTTTTAAAATTTCAATTACTAATTTTTACATTTTCGGTTACATGAATGTTTCCTTTAAGATTTATAATGATATGTACCTATAGATCATTATTACAAAATTCATTCTGGCAGCTGTCAACAAAGACATTTTTAAATGTATTGGATTGGATATTCATGGGCCCTACATGATATAATAACCAAAAAAATTCACTTACATCCAATGAATTGGATATGGGAAAGCTTCCCACATTCAAGACTTATAATGAGATGTAGATCATTATTACAAAATTCATTCTGGCAGCTATCAACAAGGACATTTTTAAATGTATTGGATTGGATATTCATGGGCATTACCCGACATAATAACCAAAACAAACTCCCTTGCATCCAATGAATGGGAAAGCTTTCCATATTCAGTGTACAAAAAAAAAAAAAAAAAAAACAGTAATCATTACCATGGTTTTTTCGTTTTCGGCTCAGTTGAAAGGCGATATTCCGAAGCTTGTTGACTGACTTGTATCTCAAAGTCTCATCACCAGTTTTATGAATGTGGGATCGAAAGTGACTAGCTCTAGAATTTCTTCGCGATCTTTACATTTCAAGAAATTTCTGATCTTTTGAATCTAGTCGAACCGCTAAACTTTACATACCATTTCCATTTCCTTCACTTTATTAACGCTAACTTCAACTAAAGATATCGATGCCCAACCAGAGAGAGAGGTAAATCTTCCTCCACCATATGTCAATCACTTTTGAATTCGATCAAAGGATCTTATCATTTCATAGAATCATATGAACGCCACATCTGAGCAGACGCCAAATACACATACTCTCCACCTTGGATTGCGATCTACGGCGCTAGATGATGAAGATGGTGAAGAATGACATTTTAAATTTAAGCATATTTGTTGTGTTCTTTCATAGTTGACACTTCGGCAAAAATCCATTTGCAAATAGTTTTTTTGAAAAACTCGTTTTATCGAAAGCTTCAAATCGTTGGTGGTTTAGCAAAAACGCAAAACGGCTTGCAGTCTTATCAATCATTTTAATTATACAAATGCCCTAATAATTATGTAAATTTATGCAATATACATTAAAATTGGCTTGGTTGGTAGTAATTGAAATTGAAATTGTTTTATTGAGAATTTTTTTTTATCAATTTAGGAGTTAATTAAACAAACTAACAAAATAAGAAAATCGCAGGCTTATAGCGTATTGTCCTAATTAACAATGTAAATATTTACAGCTTCATGCTTTATCTATTACAAAAGTTATACAACAATACATTTGAACGTAAACTAATAACATAATCGACTTTGCACTCGAGTCTTTCATTTGCATTAGAGCGAAGATATTCTCATAAATATCCTTAAAGCTAAGTCAGAACTAAATAATGGAAATAAAGAAAATGTAATTTAAAAAATAGAAAAACAAAAAGATAATGGAACCAAAAATGGAAGATACTTTGGATATCCACAATATGTATTCCGAAGAACCTTATCCAAAAATACTGGAAATACTGTATTTAACACTTATAGGCAATAAATATTTTTCACTTAGCAAACAGGTGATAATTTTTTGGTTGTAAATTTCGGAAATATGTGGATTATCGTGGTTTTGCACTTTATCGACAAATTTATTCATCAGGTCGAAAACGTAATGTCGGATAGGAGTTAGTTTTACTACATTATATGCATAATGATTTGAATAACGCTTTGTACGGTTTTCAAAGTTTTTTCCTACACAATACCTCAGCACTTTTCTTTCTAAAATCTCCATCTCCTTGATGACTATAATAGCCACACGAATCTACATTGGAAAAGCATATAAAATAACCGGCCTTATGCTCGTTTTGTTAGTAAAAGTTTGGTCTTCACCGACAGATTTTTATTCCAAACTATTTTCGAGAAAATTCCAAGAATTTTATATGCCTTTTCGAAAACAATCCTTGCTTCATTATTGAACTTAAGAAGTTTCGAAAAATTAAAGCCCAAATATTTTAAAAGGAATTTCCTCACTTGCAAGGGAAGGTCTTAGCAGTTTACTTTTGGGAACTACGAACGGTTTACATTTGCTCGATGCGTTTCTCAAACAAATTGCTTTACTCTTTGATGTATTTAGTTTCACTCCCATAATATTCACTGTCAAAAAATTGTTTTACGTTGCGCAAGTGAGCCGAAACTTTGGCGAGTGACGTAATCGGCGACACGTCATGTGTCATGAATGAAAATGAGGAAAATCATACATGAATATATTATATAAGTGTAAGGCTAGAATCGAACCTTTAGGAACAACGCAATTCATATTCCCAAAGCCGGAAAGCATGCCCAAAAAATCAATGCATCTATTACTAGAAAAATTGTTAAACAACTTGATTATATGGGGATCGAAACCAATCTGGATCATTTTTTATGGAATACCCCTATGTGAAGCGTGATTGAAGGCATTTTCAACATCTGGTGATACTGCAACCGTGCAAAAACACTTTCGCAAATTTAGAACAACGTCATTTTGAAGCTTAGACTGATGTCAGAGTGTCCGCGATAAGCGATTCGATAATATTGGGCGACTCTGCGAGAGAAAGCTCTGCATGCATATTTACAAGTAATCGCCTAAAACATGTCAGAGTGCGGGCGAAGCGAGAAGAGAGCCAAAGCGGCAAATGAAGAGAATTGCGAGAAAGCGATTCTGAATCGCTTTATCGCTTGATATCGCTTTGGTTATACGTATGTTTTTGTTGCATATTAAACTTAAAGTTCCATTGGTTTTTATGTGAAATATGTTTTTTTGCAATTTAAGCTTAAATTACAGTTTGTTTCAAAATGATACACTTTTTTATGAATTTGGTGTAAATTGCAATCGAACTGTCACGGTGACAAACTATAAAAATGAGCAAGGAACTTTGTATAAACGTTGAAGAATTAATATCTGAAATTTTTAAGCGTTCGGTTTTGTGGGACCAGAAATCAAAAAATTATCACAACCGGCTGGTTGTTGAAAAAAATTGGAAGGAAATTGAAGACACTTTGGAAATTTCAAGTAAGTTTTGTATTTATTTATATTAGTGGATATATAATATTACAGCCTATGTGTACATATAAAACTGCAAGAGGCACCTCGAACAAGTTGTCCTGTTCTTAAATTAGTAGGATGAAAAGACTCTTCACTTCTATTATTTTCAATGTGTGTGTGTGTGTCCTGATTGATATTGGGACTTCCTTCAAGGTCAATAATTGTGTTATGAAGAATACAAATTGCTTTTACCAAAAGAGCAACGAACTCAGGACCGGTTTCAATTGGCTTCCAGAGCAAACGCCATTTGGAAGTCATTATTCCAAAAGCGCATTCAATGCACCTTCGCGCTCGAGAGAGTCGGCTATTGAAATACTCTTTTTCAGCATTAATAATGCATCTTGAGTATGGCCTCAAAAGATTTACTAATAGCGGATAAGCTTCATCGCCTACAAAAACATGGGGCATTTTAATATTTGTTACAGGCAAATTAGTATCTGGCGGCATGAACTGTCGAGATTTAAGTTGTCGATAAAGCTGCGATGCATTAAATGTGCCACCATCACTTTGTTTGCCATATCCACCAACTTCAATAGCAATAAATTTGCTATTCGCATCAGCCACTCCCTGAAGAACCACTGAAAAATATTTTTTATAATTATAAAACATAGATCCTGAATGAGGTGGACACTGAATGCGAATATGTTTCCCATCAATAGCCTCAGCACAATTTGGAAAGTTCCACAATTTCCAAAATTCGTCAGCTATGTGACTAATCATTTCTTTTGTAGGCTGTGGCATATGCTTTGGGTGCAACTCCTTCCAAAGAGCTGTGACGGTTTCCTTCACAATAACGGAGACAGTAGTCCTTCAATGCACCAAAGGGCGACGATGATCTAGCTTTTTTTGAGAGCCTTCTGCCATATATGAAATCTATGGATATGCGAAAAAAAATGCTTTGCAGAATGGAAATTCAAAAGATTGTTTTTTCCCATTTTGATGAAGGAAATACAGATAACGCTGCCCCAAAATAACTAAATATGGATACAAACTTTAATATATGTTAACTAATATATAATATATATATGTTAAGTAATAAATATAAACAATGTATACAAAACAAAATTACCTCAAAGTTATTATCAGTTTTTCACAAGGCGTTATGGGGTGGGTAACAAAATTTGACCAACATTTTTCCAACTTCGTACCAATTTTCTCCAAAATATAGTCAAAAGTAGTTATTGACATTCGGATGTAATTGAAAAATTTTTCTGGGAACTGCCTCAAATTCATATATAAAGTATGAAATTCGTCATTCAAACGGTTTTGATTGAGTGGATGGATCCCGTTTGTTTTTTTCATCACAACATTTAATACTGCTGCTGACGCAAAAAATTCGTCGTCCGAATCCATTACGACTATGACTTCGACTGAGATGAAAATCAGAAAATAAATTTTTCTCGCGTTGCTGAAAGCTTTCACTCTGACATGTCATCTCTTTGCAGATCGCAGCGAATATTATCGCTTCTCGCTTCGCATCGCTTATAGCGTCCACTCTGACATCAGCCTTACACAGAAAATCATTGGTTGAGTGACCCTTCTGAAATCCCAGTTGCAGATTCGAAATGCAGGTGGCTGTCATTCCAGTATCCATTTTAACCCGGATTAATATCACATTATCATCCCTTTCCTTCCTCTTTTTTATAGGTATGACTTTAGAAACCTTCCACGCTTTTGGAAAATAAGAATTGCTTAAGCATTTATTAAAAATTATTGCTAAAAATTCATACGCTTTCATTGGTAGTTTTCTAAGGAGATATTTAAAAATTTCGTCAAGTCTTGCACTTCTTTTATTATTTATCGCTGAAGAGTGCTCCAAAACTTTGTCCACTGTCGTCAGACTGGGATAATTGTTTGAGTTTGTGGATTGGAAACTTGAGCTGAATTGAAACATATTTTCAGGAACCAATAATGTAGTTCTATTTATTTCTTCGTTTAAAATCTCAACATCATTATCCGAGGTTGCCTCATAAATAATTGAAAAATGTTCTTCGAGTTTTTGCAACTTCAAAGCATTTTCCTCAACAGCACGCGCTTCAACCGTCAGATCTTTCAACTGATCTCTCCTCCTGTAACCTAACATATTATACACATTTTTGTGGGCCGTTGGTCCCGGTTTTATGTGCGATAATTTTTTACCAACATTTATACTTTGATAAATTTACACGTGCCTCCTAATAATTACTCTTATTAGCTGATTTTGTTTCGATAACAATCGATAATCCGAATTTCTTCTGTTAAAATTTTGGTGAAATAATCTTTTCAGTTGTTTCTGCCACATGTGCTTAATTTTGTATAATCTCTTATTCAAATTATAAATTTTCTGTCTCCTAATTCTACATTTTCCGAATGCATTGAATTCATAAAATTAATCGTTGTCGAAAACTCTTAAATGTATGTGTCAATCTCATCGTCCGACAAGTTTCTATCAGCAGCAGGAAAGTTGTTACAAAGTTCACCTGCAATATTACTTCTAAAATTATCCCAGTCAGTGTTCTTGTATGATGTTACGTTGGATGGAGGTTTGAAAATAATTTCAGAACCGGAAATTTTAATTTCCAATTTTAGTGGGAAGTAGTCCGAAAAAGGTGAATGGCTAGTGATACGAACATTTTTATTATCTGAATAAAGCAGGTTCGGACTGACATGGAAATGATTCAGGAAAGACTGTCCATTCACATATGAAGGTATTTAATGCATTTTGTTGGAGCCAAATAAAAAATACAGTTCCACTTAGATTGTTGCAAGAATCCCCCCGTGAGCTATGTTTGGAGTTGAAGTCTCCAGCAATAAACAAGCCATCAAAGTTTTAGGAAAATCTGGAAATTATTGACAGGCCCTTAAAAAAGTGATTTTGATTACAATTACAGGGTATACACAGATCCTTAAAGCAAATTCTTTTTAGAATTATCAACTAACCGGGAATGCAAATTTTCGAAAACAATAAAGGTTTTCGTATGGCTATTCCAATGGGCAGTTGTCCTTAACAAATGCATAGTCCTCCAAAAAAACTTTCTGTTTCTTCCTTAAATGGGTTTTTTGATCGAATGGTATACCAATGTTGTTAGCTCTTAAAATATTACCTAAATCGATCGTTTTACTTGTTTCAATTAAAGATCTTACGTTATATGACATGAAACTGATACGATTAAGGACCATAATAACGATTAACTTCCTCCATAAGACACAGACATTGCTTTTTAGCATCATCTTTTGCAAGGTTTTTATAATTGTTAGTAAAGTGCTCAACTTTTCGTTCCAAATTAACAGGTTGTTAAAACGGAGGTTGTTTTCCTTTTATAAGGGCGCATAGAAGAGTTTCCCACTTTTATTGAGCTGACACGCATTCTATTTTTAGATTTACTCAAATGGGCTCTACAGTTTAATAACGATTCCGAACGTCACAGTTTGAGAAAAATTTGCTTGACTTGTCGATTTTACTCGACTAATCGAAGTATTCGTCAGACACATCGAGGCCACCTAAAGGAATTATTAAAATTATTTTCATCGCTAAGTTGACACAAATCTCCTCTATAATGACGCAGAGATTGAGCATGATCTGTCGTTAATTTAGCTTACAATGCTCATTTTTATGAATTCATCTGCAGTGCGTTTTGCGATTTTTAAAATAGATAGAAATATTTAATAAGTATGGTGTATGTATGGTGAATCAACTTTATGAAAAACAATTGTGCATCGCAATAACAAGCGATCGAAATGTGGTGGAACATCAACGTCTCCAAGTGGCATTAGCGCCGACAAAGTAAGCGAAATAATGACTGAAAATCATTCATTTAAATTTGAGAGATGAAGCCCCAGAACCAGTGCTGCCGCTACTACTTCAATCGAAGTACAGGGTTGCCCATATTCGACGGACCCATGTTTTAAAAAAAAAAAATCAAAGAAAAAAATAGAAATTTGGCGGTTGGCAATCTTATTCATTTAATTTGTTCCAAGTAGGTTTGTTTACCTCAATTTTTTGAATATGATATCTCTCAAATGGCCGCCTCTGGCGTTGATGGCGTATTGTGCCCTTTTTGCAGCATTTTCCATCGTTTTCGCCAACATTTCGGCCGGAATAGCGGCTATTTCTTCACGAATGTTGTCCTTGAGCTCTTCTACGGTCCTTGGCTTGTTAACGTAAACCTTTGACTTCAAATGTCCCCACAAGAAGAAGTCAGCGGGCGTCAAATCGGGCGAACGCGGTGGCCAGTCCAAATCACCACTTTTCGACATCAAACGGCCCGAAACCAAATTCTTCAGAAAATCGAATGTTATGCGACTTGTGTGCGGTGGAGCGCCGTCTTGTTGAAACCAGAACTGCCTCATACGCTTTCGACGAATAATTGGCATCACAAAATTGGTCATCATGTCGCGATAACGCTCCTGGTTGATGGTAACAGCATGGCCATTTTCGTTTTGGAAGAAAAACGGCCCAATGACCGTTTTCGCACTAACGCCGCACCAAACTGTGACTTTTTCGTCATGAAGAGGCAATTCTTGAATCTCCTGAGGATTTTCAATGGCGTAAATACGACAATTTTGCTTATTTACGGTCCCATTCAATGTGAAATGGGTTTCATCGGACATGATAATTTTGTTCCAAAATTGCTCGTCATCATCGGCCATTTCGATGACTCGTTGGGCCCATTCCAATCGACGAGGCTAGTCCGCAGGCAACAATCTTTGGGTCAATTGAATTTTGTACGGGAACAAATGCAAATCAACACGAATAATCCGTTGTAAAGTGGACCGAGCCATGCCCAACTGCTGAGAACGGCGTTTTTGGGATGTTCTTGCGGACCTCTCAACACTGGCTCGTACGGCAGCGATATTCTCGGCCGATCGCCTTGGTCGACTTTTATTTGGCCTCTTCGGATTAGAAAGAGCCTCACCAGTCGAAAATTTTTCGTATAAACGCTTAATGGTGTTCTTAGAAGGCGCACTTCTCACATTTTTTAATATTTTAAAAGCACGTTGAGTTTTCACAATTGACTTCTTCTGTTGAATGTAAATTTCAACTATTTCAGAGCGCTCGCGTGGCGTGTATTGTTCCATGGTAAAAATCTGCTTGGACTGACGCTTCAAACGCGGTATGTCATTAATCGATCTGACATCTCTGTCAAAAGTTATGGCGTTGTCAGATGGGTCCGTCGAATATGGGCAACCCTGTATTTTGCTTCATTTTCACAAAATTTACTTCGTCACTCCTTCTTCCAAAAATCTGCTTCACTTTTTGTTCTGCTTCAAATTTTAAAATTTTTTCCCTATATTACCTAATTGTTTTTCCTATTCCCTTAATTACGATGAAAATAGTGGTTTTAATCAGTGAACATATGCAAACGCTATTTTTTATCGCTGGAATGGCAGCCCTTTATTTTTGCTTTGTAATGCTGGAGTTAATGTCGACGTCGTTGACGGCGTCAAATGTCAAAAAAAAAGTTGAATCGTATGAAATTGTATGAGAGCAGTTAATCTCAACGCGTTGCAACGCCGTAAAAGTTCAATCTGTTTCAACTTTTTCGGCAGTGAAACGCCGTCAACAACGTCGACATTAACTCCAGGGTAAAAGTGTCATTGCGTGAACTGCCAAATTGTTGTGAGTTAATAACGTATGGACATGTGATGTGCAAGATGAATCGGTAAGAAGTGCAATTATTTCCATAAAAAATATAAATATATTATTAATTATAAATTCTTTAATATCTTTAGCAAAGGAATACGTTCACCGACGAAGAGCGGGTTAATAAGTAGGTATGTATGTTTATTTTAATCTAACTTTGCAAACTAGTATTTTGCATGGTGCGTTTCAATTTGTAATGTGCAAAAATAACTTAAAATTCAACTTTCTTTTTCAGCTATTTCCAAAAGGAGCTACCTGCACAAAATTCAGATCCAGAAAATGAAGGGTTAGTATATCATTGAACAAATTTATTTGTGTTTTATACATATAAAAAACACATGAAAGTCAAAATGGCGGCTATATCAAGTTTTGTCAATTGACTTTTACAGTGGCAGATGCAGATCATCTTCAAGTGATTCGTCTCCTCAAAAAAAAAAAAAAAACTTGTCTAGGCTTGTCTAGACAATTGGTAAATTTTGTTATCAAAAATTTTCTCCGATTTGTAATAAAAGATATACATATGTACATATGTAACTGTTACAGTATTTCTTCTTCGGAATCTGACGACCATGAGCCTGCAGCGACTTTTCCATCACGACAAAAAAATATAAACAACATTTCAGAGAGGAATGGAAGCGTGATTTAAGTTGGCTAGATAACATCAAAGGCAAGGCATTTTGCAAAATTTGCCAAAAATATCTCTCTAACAATAAAACAAATATTGAAAGACATGTCTATGGTGAGTCACATAAAAAAAATGAATGCACATTGAAGTAGCAGCCGAAAATAAACCAAAATAAAAAAGTGCAAGTGCATGTCAGAATTTGAATTTGAAAACTGGGTTCCACCCCAAGAAATCATAAATAAATACCAAAAAATTAAGATCAATTAAAATTTAAAATTATTTTAACATATTTGTATACATATGTATATGTACTTATCATAGTAACGAAATGTGATTTATATTATTATATGTATGTTTATTTTATTACTTGTATTTATATTTAAGATGAAATGCCATTTTTTTTTGTTTTTCTTATTAAATAAAATGAATTATATTGTTTTGTTTTCAAAAATGTATACTACTTCACTCAATTTTTCTCTAGCGGCAGCACTACCCAGAACTTTCTACTGGTTCCAAAAAAAAAAACCTGAATTTTCTTCAAAACCTCAATTGAGTAAAGGTATTTGAAGATATGCTGAAACGAGTCCATGTCAACGCAAATTCAGAAAAATGCATTACCACTAGTCTGTTGTACACTCGGAATCTTTGCCAGAAAATCGGACGCTTAATATAATAGATAATATTATCTGGGCGTTATGCAGCGTTGGAGAGCGCAAATTTCTCGAAAATGACAGGTGTGGGGAAAGAAAAGTCATAGATAGCACATCGTCTCACACGACTATTATTGTTAACTCAACAAATATCATCGAACAACCATAGTTCTTTCCAATGATCAAATGACAATTTCGTAACAACGAAGTATTTTCCGGAAAATGTGACTGAAAAATGTTTTTGATGATTGGCGAACAATTCTCAGGGTGTATACGTTGTTATTAATAAGCCATTACGTTTTAAATTTTATTAATTTCAAAGTTCCCTTTTTTACGAGCATTGCACAATTCGGAGGAAAACAATTTTTAAATAAGAGTAGATTTTTAAAACGGACGTTTAGTCATTCTATTACGATATATCACAATAATAGATGCAATAGATTATAAATGGCTCAATTTATTTTCATTTTCCTCAATTTCTCGCCCTTTTTCGTCGATTTTAAGCTGACTTTTCGGGGTTTTCTTATTTGTTCTTCATAAGCGAGTGTCACTCTAACGTACGTACTTTTATGATACCTCCTCAATTCTTCTTCTGAATACCCTACCTTTGGGCAAGACATTGAACTGATTAAATTAACTAATGACTTCAGAAAATAAAAAATTGACAACGATTTCCAGTCATCTACTATATTCAAGTAAGGAATTTGTGTTATCGGCTTTCCGATTAACCAAAATCTTTTTCGGCAGCGTTCATCTTGCTATCTTTTTTAGGGTAAGGTAACTGCGATTCGCTACCGCTTTAGAAATATCATTTTACCTTTTTTCTCACATATAGTCGGGGAAGAAGGAAAGAACACCATAGAACATTTTCTTTTATTTCTTTTTCCTATAACCTTATAGAAATCAAATTTCACAGAAAATTACTTTCAACAAAATGCCACCAAGTGTCGCTTGTTTAAGGAGCAAATTGTTTTGAGTATGTTCGTATATTGTATCGTATACGTATGCAGTGCTTGTTTGTAGTAGTTATGTGAAAAATGGGATAAAAATTGCAATAACAACAACCTAAAAGTGGCAATATACTCAAGTTGTATATGCTAAAGCAAATAAACAAATAATGAAGTACAAAAGACAGACGACACAAGGACCCCTTTGTTGTGTCGTTACTCCACAAAAAAAAAGAGAAGAAAAGAAAAAAAAAATACAAACAATGGATAAAAGGAGAATGTAAGGATAAGAGTGTTCACATGCAAATAGGAAACATTGCAGAAAGTACAAAAAGGGGGAAAAATATATAAAAGACATGTGACTTTACACAGTGCATGGTTAATAAATGGTGTCTAAAAGTTTAGAAAATTGTATATAAACAAAACATGGATGAAAACAAGGAAGGTAGTGGATGCTGTCGTAAGAAATAATAATAATGTCGCATTAGTGCGTAATAGGTCTGGAAAATGTTTGTTGCTGCTGCATATTAGGATTATTTTTTGTTTTATTAATTCAGTATTACTGAATATAAAAAATAAATGCTGTGCTCTTTTTTACTTACTGTGAATACCCTGAGTACAACTTCGTATGGCTTACTTGGTATTGGATCTTTGTAAGTGACATCCTTTGTTGATAAGACGAATAAGCGGAAATGTACTGTAGCATTAGTTATCTAATGTGATCTGCAGTGGAGGTTCATATACGGTGTACCCCTTCAATATCACTGAATACGACAATTCACAAGCTTCCCTTGAGTCAAATTTTTTCACCAGCAAAATTACTCGCATTGACAGGAGCAGATGGTAGTCACTTGAAGGCAGGCCCGAATTGTGAGATGGATGTTCTGTCGAGTCAATATTGATGTGTATGGCCTGGCGTTGTCCTGACAAAACACAATTTCTCTTTTATTAGTCAAAGCTGATCCTTCCTCAACGATTGTTTTCTTCAGACAGTCAAATTGAGCAAATTTTGGCTTGAAGACCCATAATGCCTACTTACCGCGGCAAATCCACTTTAGAAATTGATCGGCTTTATTGCGATTCACCAGCGACACGCAGACGGAAATCCGGCCCATAACGTTCCTTTATTGCGTTCACTCGTTTGGAACTTTACATCGAGTTGCTCCCACCCTCATCCAATTAATATCAAAGTGTGTTTTGTGCAATGTTAAGCTCCTGGGCAATTGAAACAGTGCTTATATGATGGCCGGATTTGATGATATCTATAATCCTTTCGATATTTTCGGCAATTGGCCTTCCAAAGCACGGCGCATCTTTGACATCAAAATTACCGGAATGGAATAGTTGAAACTAAAATTGCGCATAATTGGGTGTTACAGCATCAGGCTCATAAACACATTTTCGCCTTTATCAAAGAAAAACCTTAAAATATGGCTATATTTTTTTGTCATCTAAGTCCATCTATGAAAGAGCCCGAACAATAGTTGGTCAAGCAATCATAAAATTGCTCAGTAGTTTTTTGATTTTTCGTTTTATTTATCCTTTCTCAACAGTTTTAGAAATCTGCATATAATTGGATGATTACTGGACCGTGCAGTTCTACAAACAGAATCCTTAACCTTTTGTTTATGTCTTTTTAGTTCTTTCTAAAACTAAGTCATCTAAATTATGCACAAATATTACAATCTAATCCCTACCTTTCAAATTAATTTATTTAATTCTGCAGTAGATTTATAATAACGATCATTTTTACCAGTATTAAAAAAATGCACAAGATATTCCGATCTTACGCAGTCTTTGGTAGAAAATGTTCCTATACAATACGATAACAGTTTTCTGGGTCTCACTTTGAAAAGTTATAAAAGAGTCCTTGAACAATTATGACAAATTATGCCATATTATTGTAGTATATGAGTGTAAATTGTATAAGTATATACTCTAGAAAGATCATCAAAACTGCGCCTAGAACATTCAAGTACGATATATGTAATCTCTCCCTCTTTATCTGTGGGTGGGACTTTTCTAGAATTACGTTTACGACAGTAAGTTGTGTTTGTTCCTCTCGCTCTCATTGTGTGGTCTATTGCTATTCTTTTCACTTGTTTTGTATATAAGAACATTCTAGAATTAAGTCTATGACGTACAACACTATTCTGTAAATATGTTTGTCTTTGTTGCACCCATTATGTAAATATGTGTTCTCTGAAATATTGTAGCATTTTCTAGAATAAGTAATTTTAGTATAAATAGAGCAACTTTGTACGTTTTTGAGGAATTAATAAAGTTGACGTTGATGTGGAAATACGCTCCACGATATCAAATTATGTAACATGATTAATGCAGTAATGGGTCTAAAAAATTTTCAATACTGCCTATTAGGATTACACAGGGTGTCCGTCGGGAAGGTATACTACTTTGTTTTGCCGCCATTTTGGTAAACATAAGTCTTGAGAGTTCATATTTGAAGTAGAGATGTGATAAATTTATTGTGGAAAAATATTTGATAAACCAATGTGTTTTAATCGTTCCAACATTTTGTGAAAATCAATCCTCGATTACTGTGGCGATGAGAAAGAAAGTTACGTGAAGTGTTTGGGAGAAACAACGTGCCAACAAGACGCACTATTTATCGCGTAGTGAATGATTTCGAAGAAAGAGGGTCTGTAGCTGATAGGGCCAAACATGGACCACAACTTACTGCAAGATCGGCTGAAAACATCACTGTTGCTCAAAAAAGTGTTCAAAACAATCCATCAACCTCAATTCGACGCCACGCTCAGGAGCTTGGTCTTCAAAGAACAACTTGGCCACAATTTTGTACATGGATTTGCATTTGTTTCTATGTAGGATTCAGTTGACAAAAGAGCTTCTTCCACAAGACTATTTCCGCCGGCGTACATATGCCAATAGGATGTTACAGCTCGCCCATGACAACCCCGATATTCATGAAAAGATCATAATGAGTGACAAGGCACATTTTCGTTTGAATGGATATGTGAATAAACAGAGTAGTCGGTTCTGGGCAATGGAAAACTCTCAAATTATTCATCAGTCCCCTCCGCATCCATTAAAAGTGTCAGCCTCGTGTGCAATTTGGTCAAGAGGAATCATTGGACCTTACTTCTTTGAAACTGAAAATGGCGTAACGGTAACTGTCAATGTGGAGCGATATCGTGATATGATTGAAAACTTTTTAACGCCACAACTGCATGATTTGGACTTGATTAACAGGTGGTATCAAAAAGACGGTGCCACATCGCATACAGCCAGGATTACAATGGAACTACTGCGAGACCTCTTTCCACAACAAGTTTTTTCAAGAAATGGTGATGGGAGGATATCTGAAAAGCAAGGTTTATGCCAACAAACCAGAGACGCTTGAATAACTAAAACAAAATATTCATGATGAAACTAACGAAATGCCGCGTGAAATGTGTGAGAATGTAACGAAAAATGTGCTCAAAATGGCTCGCATTTTTAAGGCTAACAGCGGCGGAAATTTATATGATATTGTATTCCATATATAACGACCGACATTAAATAAAACATTTATCACTAAAAGATCCATTCTCTTTCATTTAATCAAAAATTATAAACAAACAAAGTATTATACCTTCCCAACGGACACCCTGTATTATGTTATGTAATATTTAATATCACTAAATAAGAAAGCCATATTTTTTACTCTTTTTTGCTTAGTGTGAAAACTCTGATTGGATTGACGGAAGAGAAATCTACTGAAGTATTGGTTGCCTAATACATTTGGCATACAATGTTTACATAACATCTTCCATAAAACGATCGCTTTGACAGATATGTTATTATTGAAGCCTTAAAGTCGCAAATGACTTATTTTTAGTCACATTTAAATAAATTGGCACAGTAGTTATTATTCTCAGCTGTGCATCGAATGTAGAAAAAATCCAAGAAGATTTGATTGCACCTCAGAAACTGGCGCTTCCACGACTTCATTACCAAAGTCGATGACAATGATTCACACAATTCCCACGTTCTTCGATATTGATGAAGGATTTCTATTATCTATTATCCATTTTTCGCTTTCAAAAGTAAAGTTAAATAAAATACACGTATAGCTTTGATTTTGGCGACACTTTTGTTTCATTATATTACTTGGACATTGCCATTATGTAAGAAATGCACTGTCATTTTAATGACCGCCTCTAAATTGGTTGCAGCAGCGAATCTTTTTGAAGTATTCTTCGACCACTTTTTTGCAGATTTCGGGCGGTATCTCGGCGACAAAGTGGCGAATGTTGGTTTCCAAATGCTTCAACGTTTGGGGATTATCCGCGTAAACACGGCTTCTGGAAACTTCTTACGCAATAAAGCCAGAATCGGTCGTGTTGTGCGGCTCGTGCCACAGTCTTATTGAAACCACATATCGTCTATCTTGAATTGCAGACCAAAAAGTTCAGTTATCGTGCGGCCGAAGCGTTCTGAATTAAAATTGGCCACATTTTGACCTGCTGCACATAAAACAAAGTGGTAATCAGTTGGGGGCTTTGTCATAAAATCACTTCGTTAATCCAAAATAGCTGTCATTTGAAATAATGTTCTTCTCTTTACTCCCAGGCAGCAATCATTAAACACTACTTGGAATGCAGAAAAAAAATTGACTTTAATTAACAAGTTTACACATTCCATTAAAATTATGTATAATCTTCCCACGTTTAAACAAAATGAGGCGCTGAAATAGTTTTTTTTTTTCTTGAAAATAAGGGCATCAGATCTAAGATCAGTTTTCTTCAATCCTCTTAGAAATGTGATGAATTTCGAATAGTTCTAAGTATGACGCGCTTCCTAAAATCGCCTCTTATTGATTTCCATCATTTTTTACGTGATGTGCATATAAATAAGCCCATATTCGTTAAAAAATGTCTAATAATGTCTAAGTATTTAAACAAGAGCTTCAATACATAATTTAAAATTTGCAAATTTTTTTGTTCAGTTAAAACGGCGGCATTACCATACGTTACTAGGCCAAAGGTTGAAAGTCGTGATCTGATTTTGCAAAGAGCCATTCATGCCCGTCCAGTCTCAAATTTTTCTAAAGAATAAGAAGGGAAGAAGGTTAATAATGCATACGAAAATAGTGTAAGATTTAGAACTCAGGGAAAGCATAAAATCGACTTCAGTTAACAATTTCTCATATTCAATTAACATTATTTTTAATTTTCCCTTTACAAATAAATTAACAGTATCAATCAATCAACGAATTTGTAATCTATTAGTTAAGTGCAAAGTCAAATTCGTGAAATAAAAAAATACGCAAACAAATTATTGCGAATATGTGAAAAAAAAAACACTATATTCGTAGACTCAATTAAACAATTTAAGAAAAGTTTCGTTGTATCAATCAAAATTTAATGTCATTATCTAAGTATAAAGCTCCAAATATAAAGCTTTTCGGTTCTGTTGAATCTTTTCTTCTTAAGACTGAAGTAAAATATAGTAGTTATAGCAGGTTTTATGTCGAATCATAAATTTGGCGAGTTCCGTTTTCTTTGTACTTTCATTTTTTCATTTCTTTTTATATAATTAGCGGCAAGCCGAATCAACTTAAGTTTTGCCACTCAAATTAGCTGTCGTGCATTAGATAACTTACGGACTAGCATTGCCCAAGTAGAGGTTAATCATTTCGTGAGAGAATTATCCATGCCGTAATCAAAAATCGTAATATATTTTATTCCACAGTATAACTGCCACTAAAATACCATTATTTAAAGTTAAATTATCAGAACCAGCTATCTTCTGTGCTTATTTTTGTTCAACGCTTTTATCATAGCACAATTTCAAATCTTAAAATCCTCATTTCATTTTTAGTATCACGTATTAGTTTTACCATTTTTTTATTTCCATTCCGAACATCAAAATGTATGATTTGCACGGACAAAAGAAAACAAACACAATCACTTATACACATCCATACCCACACACAAAAACACACAACAAACCAATCCATACAAACATTCCAAGTGTGATTTTAGGAGAAAATATAATCGAACATAAAAACCGTCAGATATGACCAATGTAAGTGTTGCTTCGAATTTCTATGACTGTGTGAAAGTCTTCAGATACGTTCGCATGTATTTGTCTATACGTTTGTAGTGCGGTTGCTGAATCTGTTGTTGATGATAATTCGTATTCACTCAGAAAAATGGTAACATCGACATCAGAAACTGAGATAGACAGAGAAAACAGGTGCAAATACTTTTAGTTTATGTCATACGTGATGATTTTTATAGAATAGGATGGATGATTTCATCAATTCTCTTCTATTCCACTTGTTCTTTTACAGAAAACGTGCTCTAATCATAAGTATCGGGAAATATCTTCAACCACATGCAGGCTCACATATACGTATTTGAGCACCATACACACATCCATGCACATTTGCACGTGTGAATGCTTTATCCCTGTGTCAGTGGTATTATGTAGAGAAAACAAAAGATGAATAAATGCCAATGATTGGTTTATTGAAGAGAATTGATGTTGAATTCTGTTTATACCCAAATAAATAAATTGAAAAATAAATATGAATAGCAAGCAATATAAACGGCCTCGAATATTTGATAAAATGAAATTATTGCGATTCCTTACTATGAATATCAAGCAATGGGTTTATATTCTTAAATAACAGCAATTGTTTAGATTCATATTTAACATGAAATTTAATTTGGAATCCAATAAATATATATGCAAAATGTAAAATAAAAAATGTATATATAAAATAATGTAATGTAAATAAATTGAAGGGTTTGTAGAGAATATTATATTTCTCTCAAGTTCAAAAAACTATCCTGCCAAAATTGCACTTTACGGCAAGTAATTTAAATGTAATTTCGATCTCAAATAACCATTTTCATCCCGATTCATACTAGAAATTGAATTCTTAACTGGAATTAGGAACCAAAGATACGCTCAAACGAATGCTTGACATTTCCGTAAACAGCTCTTCAATAAGCCACCTTTAAGAGCGGAATTCCGGTATACAAATCTAACGGACTGAGGTAAACATACTATCCTCTTCGAACCGGGAAAATCAATAAAACCGGCTAATCGGTAATAATATCGAAACAATTATGCCAGTTTTTCGAAAATTATTTTTGAATAACCCTGAAATTAAAGCCTTGAAATTGCGCTAACCGTTTTTTTTTCGTCAAATTTTATCGTCAAAAAGTCAACCTTAAAATGTTAATTTGCATAAGAAAAATGCTCATTTGACATTCTGTCAACTAATTTCTTCCGAATCTTCTGAACCTGATTTTGGAAACATATCACAAAAGTTTTTTTTACTTGAAATACATTTTGAGAGGATAAGTTGGCGTGATGTATTAGTGCATAATATACGAGATGTGATAAAAAAAAAACGTTTTTTTTTTCAAATTTCGTGAGTTACGTATGTTCGATTTCCCATTTTTTTTGTGTGTTATATTGGTACACATGTCTGTTATATGTGTTGACAATATCAGCCATTTTGGATTGTCAGTTTGTTTTTGACAGATGAAAAGGTTAGTCGTGTTTTGGTGTGCTCTTCGATTTTTTACTATTCGAAAAAATGGATCAAAGAAACTGTATTAAGTTTTGTGTAAAAAATTAAATTAAATGTGCAAGGACATTTGAAATGTAGACTGTGGCGTTTGGCGAGTCTACTATGAGCAGAACACAAGTTCAATTGTAGTATAACCGGTTTAAGGAAGGCCGAGAAGATGTCAATGACGATGCCCGTCCTGGTCGCCCGAGCACGTCAACAACCGACGAAAACATTTAAGCAGTGAGGAAAATGATTTTGGATAATCGTCGAATCACTATTAGAGAGGTTGCTGATGATGATGGTATATCGTTCGGCTCACGCCAAACAATTTTTACGGATGTTTTAGGCATGAAACGCGCGGATTGCGAAGATTGTTCCAAAATTGCTAAATTTTGAGCAAAAACAACGTCGCGTGGATATCGCTCAGGAGCTGTTGAACGTCGTCAACGATGATCCAGATTTCCTCAAAAAGGTCATAACTGGTGGCGAATCATGGGTGTATGGCTATGATATTACAACCAAAGCCCAATCATCCCAGTGGAAGCGTTCAGAAGAGCCAAGATCGAAAAAGCACGTCAAGTTTGGTCAAATGTGAAAGTTTAGCTCACTGTTTTCTTCGATATGAATGGCGTGGTGCATCATAAATTCTTGCCACAAGGTCGTACGGTCAATAAGGAATACTACTTTGAAGTTATGCGCCGTTTGCGCGAAGCAATTCGTCAGAAACGCACAGAATTGTGGAAAGACCAGTCATGGATTTTGCACCATGATAACGCACTAGCTCACACATTGATGCTTGTGCGTAAGTTTTTTGCCAAAAACAAAACCGCAAGCATGCCTCAACCACCGTATTTACCGGACTTGGCCCCCGCTGACTTTTTCCTCTTCCCAAAACTGAAGACACCGATGAAAAGAAACCCTTTTGCTACGATTGAGGGGATAAAAGAAAAATCGAAATAGGAGCTGTTGGCGATACCAAAAAGCGTGTTTTAGAAGTGTTTCGAGGATTGGAAAAAACGCTGGCATAGGTGTATTATGTCCTTTAAAGTAGTCCCCTTAAAGGAAATAAAATAGAAATTGATGAATACATAAATATTTTTTGGAAAAATTAAAAATAACGGTTATTTTTTGATCGCACCTCATATCGGACTGAGACCTTTTTCCTAATTAAATTCACTTAAATGATTTACAATAACCATGCTAATAACAATACAGGTGTCATTAAGATGACCTAGAATGCTTCTTTCTATTATCTAACAGTTTGTAAAGTGTAAAATCACCCGTTGCATCTCTTGAATGAAACATTGGATCATTCCTTGCATTCAGCTCACCTTCATTCTACCTTTGTCTCACTGAAAAGGAGGTATTATTTAACGACGATTCCGAACGTCAGTTTGGGAACCTTTACTGAATTCGTCGATTATGTGACTACTGGAAGTGTTAATCAGCGATATAAGCCGACAGCTGTGCAAAGAAAGATTTGATGTTCATATCGGGGCTACAACCCAGGGTCATGTGGGCGATAGTCGTTTGTGCCAAATATTATACCACGGCAAACACACTACTTTTAATTAATGAATAAATTTGAGAAAAATATAATTAAAATCTAAATTTTTACATCGGTAATGTTGTTCTCGAAAGGTTCTTTATGGCTTCTCTATGCTTTATATTATATTGTCCTCTACCGAGGGCGAGTTTTGCTGATACCTGGGCGCCTCAGTGTAGTGCAAAAGTCCTTATCGCGTTAATGGGGACATGATGGGCTTACTCACTCCTACACTCGTGGAACCAGAATATGGAAAAAGACAAAAACAGAAATAAACAAACTTTAAAACAAATACAGACGACACCACACCACAATACTGGAAACGATACAGGAAACAATACGGACACGAAGGTGGACAATAAAGAGACTGGACCTGTCAACACGTCCAGTGATCCGACATCCTCCAAAGCCGAGATTTTGCATGACACCTCGGTCTCGGAAGGCTAACACGCCAGAATTTTTGAGAGATCAAGGCCACGAAGCAGAAGGAAGCTCTGAAATGGGCACGAGGCATTTCTGATAAACAGGATGCGACTCTAAAACTGCATCCGCAGCTCTGATACACCTCCTGACGCAAGAAGGTGTAGATATTGTCCTTATTCCGAAGCACTGAATGAGCGCAAGGACTGCGGATTAATTACTCCTGATCTTAAGTTAATCTTAAGTACAGGTGATGGTGTACACAGATTCTGTCTGCTTGTAGAGAGTAATCTTAATATTTTCCTTCTTATTTCTTTAAGTAGCGAAGATATAACAGTGACTAGCCTGGAACACGACAATTCCTAAATTTGGTTGGTTTCGGCGTACATGGCGCATGATACTGAGATCTCCTCAGGTGCTCTGATACCGCTGCCGGAAGCGGTCAAAACCGCGGAAAGAACCTGATTGTGAGCAGTGATGCCAATGCACACCTTCAAATCTGGGGTATTACCGATATCAACTTATTGAGTATATTGTCACTTATTAAGTATGTTGTAAGTACTGATCTAAAAACTTATAATAGGGGTGACAAATCCACATTCATCACCAGAAATATACAAGAGGTGCTGGATATTACTCTTGTTTCTGAGGAACTGATAGGATTGAAGAATAGAATGTTTTGGATAATCACAGCTTTTCAGATCACCGTCATATCAGCTTGTGTCTGAGTGGATTGGAAAGAGTTCAAAGGACTGTTTTTCCACTGAATGTCAAGAAAGCGCACATGAATAATTATAGGGAGGCATTTAACAGGAATTTTTCAAGGATACCTGACATTAATACTCTGACATTGAGAACATTGAGCGGACAAGTCACAAAGAGATTGAATGATATGCTGCAGGTTTAATGTCCAAGGGGCAAAACCAGGGATAAGCAACGACCGCATGATGGTCGTTGGAGCTGGTAGATCTCAGGAAATGCTGTGGAAAGTTTTTCAACAGGGCTAAGTCCGCAAGAGATTCACAGAACTGGGACAACTACAAGGCGAAATTTAAAGAATATAAGAGTGCACTGCGGAGTGATTGGACAACATCCAGTGAGTGAATCACTGGAGCTGCTGATGGATACTCATTTTCCTGGTAATTCCCGAAATAGAACTGTCGCGGACGACATTGCGCCAAATCAACCGTCGGCTGTTGCCAGGGAAATCGTATCCAAACCTAAAATAGCGTGGGCAATTTAAAATTTTGAACCCTTCAATTCACCCGGACCGGAAATGATTCCTCCGGCTGAACTACAAACTGTGACTGATACGCTGCTTCCATGGCTTGAGGAGCTATATATCGGCTGCATCGACCTAACTTATATCTCTGCTATGTGGAGGGAGACCTAGGTGGTCTTTATTCCCAAGGCTGGGAAAAACTCCCATACGGGACCAAAAGATTTTAGATCTATCAGCCTATCATCGTTCCTCCTTAAAACACTGAAGAGACTCACTGACAGCTACCTTAGGACGAGCATAGACCGTGAGCTGCTGTCCGATGGACAACATGCTTACTGGAAGGGTAAGTTCACTGAAACTGCCCTGCACGGTGTGGTCGGATTTACTGAAGGTTCACTTGCCGTTAAGGAGTATACTTTGGTAGCCTTTCTAGATTTAGAAGGGGCGTTTAATAACATTTCTCCAGATACGATTGTCGCAGCACTATCAAACCAGAGTAGATGTCTGTAATAAGAGGCTAGCGTACGATATTTTTAGGGTCGTCGGACCAAAGAAGAATTGTCAGTAGGGGAACACCCCAGGATGCTGTTCTATCCACCCTACTATGGGATCTTGCTCTGAGCAGCATTTTGTTCCCTTTGGAAGAGTATGGTGTCAAGGTTGCCGCATATGCAGACTATGTGGCAATAGTAATTAGAGGGAAATTTTTGAGAACGCTCCGAGACGTCCTTCAAAGAGCGCTTTTCGCTATAACAAAGTGGGCGAGGGAAAATGTTCTCGATGTAACTTTGGACAAGAAGCTGAATTTTAAACTCAACATTCTCGACAGGGCAAAAAAGGCCACAGTGGCGCTATATGCGTGCAAGAGGGCAATTGCAAAACGAGAGGGATTAAAGCCTCTCATTGTTCACTGGTTGTATACTGCAGTAGTAAGACCAATAATGTTGTATGGAGTTGTCGTCGGGTGGAAGGCTCCTGAGAAGTCCACATACTGCAGGATACTGGATGGCTAGTTTCTGCATCACAGTTGCGCTCCGCACCACACCATCCAATGTACTAAATGTAATTTTGCATTTACTACCCATGGACACAATTAGTATACAGACTGCCGCTACGGCAGTAAGACTAAGAGAACTGTCACAGTGGTTAGACAGTGGTTATGGTCCAGCGTGATCCCTAACATGATTCCTGACATATCAGGTGCTGTTGACTACACCCTGGCTGAGCCACTGTTCAAAATACCATATACTTATACCAGATAGAGATACATGGAAATGTGGAACTCCTGGTACAATTCGTTTCGGGGTCTACTCCAAAGGCCTAGGTCTATATATAGCAAGAAGGCTATCTGATCACTGTAGTGTTTTCCAGGCTAAAATTGAGGAAATGACAGAATGGCTGAGATATAAAGTTCTCACCACAGTGGGGATTAACATATTCTCAGTCAATCTGCCATTAAATCTCTGGAGTCTGTCTTACTGAACTTAACATTAGCTCTGAAATGCCGCCAATCTCTTAACAAGATGGCTCAGCATTTCAACATTCACTTTATGTGGGTGACGGGCCACAGGAACATACCAGGGAACTGCAGACCGGACGAACTGGCAAAACTAGGGACAACCTCGCGGATTCCAGCCGAGTTGGAGTCCGTGAGCATGCCTCTAGTCACTTGCAAGCTTTTACTGCGAGATAGAGCATACTTAGCAGCAAATGGTAGGAGGGCGTCTGTCCGAGGCTGTAATTCATCCAGACAAATATGGTGTTGTCTAGATCTGAAGCGTTCACGCACACTGCTGTCGCTGGCAAGGCCTGACGTCTCATTACTTGTATCCGTCATGACGGGACACTGTCTGATTGGAAGGCATGCAGTAAGACTGAAGGTTGCGACTTGTGACTTCTGTAGGAGTTGTGGATATGAAGAGGAAGAGGCCCAGCCCTGGTGAACATGCGGGGATCAACACTGGGCTCTTATTTCTTTAGGGATCTAGGAGATCTGGATGACATAGATATTTTCCGACTTAAGAGCTTCTTGAGGCGCTCATGATGGTTCAAAGGGGGAAACTAGGGATATACATATAGCTTCCGTGGTATCATAATGGACTATAAAGTCTGATTGAGTCTGTTTATTCAGACTTCCACACTGACCTAACCATATTATTTTGTATTCATCGTCGCCCGTGTATGATTAGACCTGTCAAAAAGACTTTCTTCCACAATGGTGTTCCGTGGTATCCAATTGTTCCAAAGAAACATTTAATTTTTTGGTATTACTCAATATCGAAAACACAGCAATTAAATACCATCGGCTTTTATTTAAGAAAGAAGTGAGACAGAAATATTAGAACAATCCTGAAAAACAATTTTGCTGCAGTTGGGTTTAGCACTTCAATGAGCAAGTTTTTTCTGCCAACTGGACGAGTCTGTCGCACTTATTAAACTTGTGTTCCATTGTGTGGATGATGTTCTGATTCACTGCCAAATAAAGCGAACGTGTGAAAAATCTCATTTTCATATGCATAATATATCGATCTTTCTCAGTTTTTCAACACAATTTAGTTATTTTTTAGAAATTTTGAACATCCACATCCTCTGTAATAGCCAATTATGCTGGGAAGTTTCCTTCTCTCACTGCCGTCATATTAAGCTTTTGATTAACACTGAAAGTTCTCCTTTTTAAAAGCAGGGTGCGGTCCTTGTTTGCGATTTGCTTTCTGTTAGACCGGTCCCTGCTATATACGCTATAGGGGTTGAGTATAAGAAATGTCCTTTTATCTTACGGTGTATGTTGACTTATCTCGCAATCCAATGAAAGTGCATGTACTCGTACTTTAGTATTTTCTAATAATCACGAACGCAATTGGGACGATCACTTTTAACCTAATATATCCATTACTCAAGTACGTAAGTAATACCATCATATATCGCATTTAGTTAGCGAACGAATAGTAAAATTTTTGAAAAAATGTCCACTTTCTTTGAGATAGATTCAGTTCTTGCAAAGGTAAATTTCTTCCTACTGCTATAAGCGTGATATATCTTAGGCGAAATTTGTGCTTCAGAGGCGCGGGCCCTATCGTGAATAGATATGCTGGCAATCGACAGAGACATTCATAATGGAATGACATGCTTAGCATATCCCTGTCTTATGGCAGTGAGTGTAAAGTCTGATTTTGGTCAAATCTCCAATTCATATTTATATGTTGGAAGTTGTCAATTACACGGAAATTAGAGGTAATGTTTCCGAATGTCGTAAAATTTAGTTTGATTGTAAACTCAGTTACATTTGTCTGATATTTGACCTAACATGTCTATCTACATGGCTGTACGAACAGAAGTGTTAGGCCCTATGCGCCTGATGGCTCTAAAGAAAAATAAAAGGATTCAATGCGCACAACTGTATTTTAAGTCCAAAATTCACGTTTAAAGCCCAATATCTCAATAATTGAGAAAGATGTAACGAATTTTATTACAATTTTGTTTATATTTTTCTCCTCGGTTTAACTTACAGATTTGTAGTATAGTATGTAAATCAGCTCACATGACCCAGTTTATATGTCTATTTTTAAATATTCTGAGCTTTGCTTATTACCTAAAATTTTGCAAAGCTGCTGTTGACCCTGAAGTTGATTGAAACCAAAACAGAATCCAGGCGTAGTTGAAAAAGCGGAACAATTTACTGTGGCAATCCATCTATTGGACTTTGTCATGCAATTTATGCTGTACAACAAAATTAAAATCATTGGCTCAAACTGCCTTTTTATCACAAATACAATTCGCTACAGATTCAAACGTCATTAGCAAAGATTGTAGACAATGCAATGAGAATGGAATCAAACTAAAAAAAAAAAGAATTAAAAAAGTTAAAAACTTCAATTGGACTCTGTTTTGTTTTCATCCGAAAATCATGCAATGCAAATAAATGTTACAACAGAGATGTGCAACAAAGAAAGATATTCTGAAGAAAATATAGCGAAAGGGAATTTGAAAGCAATGGCGTTTGAAAAAACTCTCTTCCCCATAAAAAACCCTTTTTCCTTGAACCACGCGTAGTTTCCAAACAAAGTAATCTTATGAAATTGAATACAGCACCGAAAACACACCTGTTGAGAGCGAAGTAAAAGATCATTCTGTCGTAAATTAAATTCATGTTCTTACTACAACTGTATTTATCCATTACATGTCCCATTAAATATAAGATGTCCATTCCAGTGTCAATACACTTTCGATAAATTAAAAGCGAAACGCATTCACTCATATATTTGTAGTTCAAATATACATAAGGAGAATGCGCGATGCAAATGCACTGGCATAAAATGCAATCTTATCAAAATAAACCCGATACTTTGTTTACGAAGGCGTGGAAATGAATATTAAATATTCCACGTTTTTTTTTTTTTTTTTTTGTGTAATAGATTGGAATGATATAGCTAAAAGCAAATGTATGTGGTATATTGACATTTAAGTCGCTGTAAGTTTCACATATATCTCTCTTCTCTTCGACATTGACAGAAAGTTGTACCGATTCAGTGGTATCGAATTAAAAGGTTGCGTTTTTTTGGTATCGATATTCGCTATACAAATGCTATCCGGTATACGCTAACGGGGATAATTTTGCACGCTAAGCTAAACGGTGATAAGTTGTATAAAAAAGTAGTAGAAAAGTATGAAAAGTAACTATGCGACCAAGTTCTCCTACGCAAAAGTAAACCAAGTAGTTAATTTTGTTGCAAACATCAGTTGGTTAAGTTTGGTTTTGTGTGTTATTGGTGTTATTGTCGTTTGCATGGATTAGTTTAGATGTCTGAATGTGTTTGTACGAATTTGTTCGTTTTGGATTTGCTTGGATGATAAGGTGATTACAAATAAGAACAAAAAAAAAAAAAAAAAAAAAAATAATAAACATTTCACACATAGCATAGTATCCTATACCGGTGTCCTATATAGGATACAAAAAAAAAAGCGAAACAAATCTAAAATAATACATCTAAACACATATTGATGGTATGCGTCGTAATCTTAGAGAAGCCGTAGTAGAGCTTGTCTCTGTAATTAAAAAAAAGAAAAAGAATGAAAGAAGAATGCTATCATGAGTTCAAAAAAGTTAGCGCCGCTCTTTGTCATAAGTTGATTGTTTTTTGGGGAAAAGGTACATTATGCGTTATGCACAACATTTTCCATTGCTTTATCCCATCTTTCGTTCTGTTTGAGCAACTCCTAATACACGGCACCAAGTTAATCCCACTAAAATCACAACAGGAGCTCTTCCCCATGATTATTGGGCTTAGCTGTCGATGTTGAAGCATGACCAAGTGGTTCCCAATGATTTCCTTTTTTTCGAATTATCGTAGTGAATTACACGTACACGCTGAGAAAAGCCCTTTCAAATATCCCTGGCAAGCATCATTTCGTATGTGCAAATTCGATGTTCACTAAATGTAGGTGCCAGTTCATACGATACCTGATTTCTTCCAACATCAGTAATTTCCAAATGTTTTAAATGATGTGAATTTTTTTTTTAATCACTTCCAATACAATTCTAAGTTCTTTTTACGTCAGTCACGAATCATCCTATTCTTAGTACACTTTAAATCAAATTCAGAAATTAATTTTTTTCCATTGTTTGTGATCTATAAATCTTGTCAAAATTTGGAAAATCGATTAGTTAATAACGCCTCTTCTGGTACCTTCCATACAAATGGCTGATTTATATCGGTTGGATTAAAATTAGTTGAGTTTGGTACTCATTAAAGATTTTCGTTCGTAAGAAAATGAGTGGCATAGCCGCACTTTTTAGGACCCTCCTATATAAATTCATCGACTTCCCGAAATTAAAATTTTCTCCCTGCTGTTCTAAATTCGTAGACTGCCACTGTTTAGATCTATTTTTGTTGGTAATATCTGGTACAGGTACCTTTAGTCAAATTTGGTGGACATTAAGGATTTTTCGGAGGCAGTACCCGAGAAGGAAGATAGAAGGTGGAAGCGAAATTTAATTTTTTCTCTATAAACCCAAATACATAGATAACAGCAGCTTGTAGCATTTAAGTCCATCGCTTGATTAAATGATAAAAATTAGGCCGAATAATACCGCTATGTCTGCTATCTCCCATACAAATTATCTCATTCAGCCCATATGTTTATAGATTCATATATTTCATTCAATTGGGCTAAGTGCATTATTGTATGTTAACTCAGAGCACTTTTTGATAAGAACGTAGCGATTTACCACACATTTTTCATCAATGTGAGAAGATTTTGGGTGAAGGTATATGTAAGTTAGTTCACCTGACTGAAACTTCTGTACTGATTTGTCTTAGACATCAAATTCACCGTTTGTAAACTTCAGAAAGCACTTACGAATAGTTTCAACTGCTGACTTTTCCAAATTCTTAAAGTAAATGAAAAGTTACGTCAATTAATTTATTATTATTAGATATCTAGTCGCACATGCCAACAGTCAACATTTATCAACATTTGCATTGCATTGTTGTATAATGTTTGGAAAATTTGTAAAAATCCGCACCTTTTCTGGTATCGCCCATACAAACCAATTTAATTTATACATTCTTTAGTTCATACCTTTTATGTAACTAAAGTAAATTTAATGAAACCTGTCCAAAATTGATTCTTGTCTTTCTTTTGTTTGTTGTTTGATTTATCGAGTTATACATAATTCGTAACCAGATGTTAATTAAATATGTACTTTTCAGTTATATTGCGTTATAATGCTAAGTAAAATGTGAGAAAATTGACCGGGTAACCATGCCCTCTTTGGTATCTCCAATATGAATTACGTTATACATACAAGCTATATATTATATACATTTCTCAGGCATTTAGTACTGCTAATGAAAATAGACTGCACTGCCAGCCAAGTTCGCAAGTTCCCGTGAATTTGATATTAGTGATGTCATTCAAGACTTTTTCATCAATTATTTCATCAATCATAAAAAGGCATGTAGTGATAACGAAACAATTTATGTATATGTATATTAATTATTTGCCTAATGATATGATACAGTTCTAGTTATAGCGCTGGCGTTTCTTTCGAGTATTGAAGCATCACTGGTCTTCAACAATTGGAATGGCAATGGTCCAGGATTTCCGATGAACAGTCAAATTAGATTTTGATAACAATGGAACAAGTAAAGTGGTAAATAAATTTCAATCAGTAATATTCCCATCATTAGTCGTCGCAATTCCTCATTTGCAAGCGCATCGTCCCATATTGTGAAGTATGTTAAATTATACGAAAATAATTCGAGTCCTAAATGTTTTTCGTTTTTATCATTCGCTGTGCAATGTGGTTCATCAGATATTGATGCTTCACTTTGGCATAATATCTTTTATATTACAAAAAATGGTACTATTTCGTTTTTGTCAGACGTTCCTTTCGGACGTCTACAATCAGTATTAAATGTTTTTATATTTGATTTATTCGTATTCTTGTATGCTTTGAAATGTATTCGCTCTTTAAAGCTAGTTCAAACGACTGGTAATGCGCAACGCTTTTTTTGGTAATCATATAATGACGCGAACGACAAACGTATTATTAAACATACCCTGAAATGAATCCTTTTTAATTAATAACGGGTTTTTGTCAATTTGAAGTAAATATTACCTGCTTCCTATGACAACTCTTTGTTAAATCTGTTATTACATCCGTCAAATTTGAACTACAACTGGTTAAGTATCTACCAACCATACATTGTATGCCAAACTTCATAATATTGTTATATGTGAATTGCAAACAGTTAATGTCTCAAATTATTTTTAAGGGCTTTGGTTTCAACAGTTCTCTGTACGTTTACATAAATGTTCTTAATAAATATTTAAAGTATTCCTGTGAGACTTATACTCTTCCCGTTTACCTTTTGGCGGTTTTGTTTTTCTTCTGCTTTGACTTTAATTTCGTTTCGCTTCCAATTTCAGCCTGAATTGATTCATTTCTTTAATGTTACTGTTTATACGTATAATGATTTTGCTGTGAATTGCACACATGCACATATCCATATGTAAATGTATGGGCGTATATACGTGCATCTACTTGTATGTAATGTTTAATTTTTTTTTTTGCAACATCCATACAACATATCTGTTAACAGTAATGTCAACACTTTATAAATGGATGTGTAAGAGTACGTCCATGTGAAGGAGAGAGCTGATTTCTTGCTTTTATTCATTGCTTTGGTATGAGTGAAAAACCAATGTGTTTTCCACTATGTGGTTGTGATTATTACGCAGTGAATGTGCCTCAATGTCTGTCTGCTTGATTGTCATGATGACATGTGAATGTGTGAGTATGACTATGGAATTGTGTTTGCATGTGTGTGTTTGTGTGCATATGTGTATGCTAGCAAATAGGCATCCATGTGATGATAATGTTGGTGGTTGTGGCGTTGATGAGGATGATGCCATCATGTCTTTTTAAAATACTACGAAACACATGATGGCGGTATTTTGTTTTAGTAACATCGCCATCCAACCCCATTATGATTTTCGTGATCACGATGATTTGCGGTGAATCCATTGATGACACTATTCTACAACGATTTTGCAGAACAATATAGGGTGATTTTTTAAGATTTAAGTTTTTCAGGTTATCAGCACTGGTTGGTAACTGCGTCCAAACGTAATCTGTCAAAGTGAAAAGTGTACAGTGTACTCTGCCATTTCATCGTGGAAAAACTGGCCGCTTATTAACAATTGCTTGCTTTAAACACTTCCATTGTTAACAGTATGGACCCAAATTAAAAGATTGATTCCACAAACCTTTCTGATCGTTCTATTTGAGCAGTTTCATTTGAAGTTGTTCTGAGTGACTGCTTCAGCAAAAAGTAGAATTTGTTGCTATTCAGTAACTATTCGTACGTTTCTGACGATTTCTCATATTCTATCGACATTTTCGACAATTGGCCTTCCAAAGCGCGGTGTGCATTTGACATTAAAATTGCCGAAACGCTATCAACAAAACCAAAATTGCGCATGATTGGTTATTATTGTATAGATAAACACTTTTCACATATCCACCCTCCTGACTTGCGCTTACGCCTTTATCGAAGAAAAACTTTAAAGTACGATAGCGGTCTCAAAACTAGCCGACCTGACAAGCAAGACACAAAATAGTTGAGAACAATTTTCTTTATTTTTCAAAATAATCTCCTAGATCGATATACTTTTTTCGAGCGATATTTAGTAGCTTCTATACCCTGTTCATAGTAAGAACTGTCAAATTCCTTAAAATAGCCATCAGCTGGAATCTGCAGCTCTTCATTGTTGGGAAATTTTTTACCACCTAGCCATTTTTTCAAGTTTTAAAATATAAAATAATCAAATAATCCGTGATGAAGCAATTTGAACTTTAATTCATAAATTTTGACCATCGCAATAGTGGGTGAGATGAAACAACACTTTCTTTTTCGCCAAATGCGGCCTTTTTCCATAATTTTATCACCTAAACGCTGCAATAAACTAGCATAATATTCGCCGTTGATGGGTTTTCCTTTCTGAAGTCAATCAATAATAATAATCCCATGCGCTATGGCCTTTACTGCAGATGAAACTGTCTACACCTTTTTTGGACACTATTCTCCCATTCCAGTTCACTGCTTTGGCTGTTCCTTTGTCTCAGGTGTGAAGTGGTGGACCCATGTTTCACCCACGGTTATAAATTGACGCAAAAATTCGACTTTATTGCAGTGAAACATTGCCAAACACTCAACTGAACCATCTTCACGACGTGTTTTTTTTTTCTTTTTTTGCTCTATTGATGTATAGACGATGTATAGCACATCGTATAGAAATGCCTAACATTTCAAGTAGATGACGCTCCTTTAGCCGAGCATCATCCGCTACCATTTTATGGATTTTTTTAACCGTGCCTAGCGTGATCACCTCAATAGGACGACCACGGCTAACCTACCCAATATTTTACAGTCGTAAACGATGGAGCAGATTAGTTCGACTGAGACTTTTCAAATGGAAGTATTGAATTACATAACAGTGACTAATTTGTTGCATGTTTACAATTTCACTGATATAATTTACTTTTGCTCAAATAAAGACTCTAAACAACTTGGCGCCTCGAAAGTTGAAACATATGTTTTGAACTACTGACACCATCTACGTCCCTTCGGCTAGTTTTGGGCAGCCTTCGAATTGTGCATTTTCTCTGTGCTAATGCCCATTTTTAATGCACACTCAAACAATATTGTCAGGAATTACAATTACACCATCTGGCGTTAACCAATCGCACTTATACAACGCCGGGTACAGATTACTAAAGTCATCTATTGGAAACTTAATGGATGCGAAAATGGAATGAAAAAAATAGATGGAAAATAAAATATCACATTTTGAGTATTTTTTTGCTGCTTCTGGTTGTGAGTTTACGACAAAATTGCTAAATTTTAAAGCTTATTTTATGTTTTCGCTTTCTAGACATAAGTGTCGATAGTGTCTGTCTTCTGAAAATGTTTACCTTTTGGAAATTTTCTCATTCAAAATTGGTATTTCCCATTAAAAACTTATCTTAAGTAAATATCTGTTTACTGTGTTTAACTACGTATGCGAAAAAATATAGCAGGTGTATTGTGTAATTCCGTAACATACATAGTTGTTGATTTATAAATTCAAATAAAAATAACTGTTTCTCAATTCACTTGGCATTTATTAATCTCTTTAATGACTTAAATGACTTAGCAGTAATTGAAATTAAATGAAGCAAGTGCGATATTATTACATATTACGAACTAGAGGATTATAGTGGGAATTGCCTCAACTTTCATTTAAATGAATTGCTTTAAATCATTCAAAATTTGTGGTTTTATTTCCTATTTGCAGAAATCGCATATTAGATGCTGCAAAGACAACTGTAGTTCTGAAAAGAACAACTCTTTCAATGTCTTTAAGTAACATCTTGGTTGTAAAGTTCATTAATTACTCTGTGTTTCATCAATCACTCATTTGGATATTCTTAGGGAATTATTTAAGAATATGCGATTCAGTAAGATCAAACACAATTTGATCATAAATATTTAACCAAAAAGCAAGAAATATGTACCATCGAACACATTTCAATAATATCCCATCAGGCATTTTTCATTTTGCGCACTCGCAATTGTTTCTGCTAAACTCTAATAACAGTTTAAGCTTTACATTCGTTTACTTCAAGTCGGGTTACCTCTGTATGGAAAATGTTTTTTTGGAGAACTTGGCATGCATTACCACTTTTATGACTTTGACGTTTGAAAATCTTTACCATTCAGAATTGTAAACATTTATATGGGTGCTGCAAACATCTCTGTAACATTGTTAGCGGAGAGGTGCGTACCACATGACCGAAAATTTCGATATTCGGTGCAGTATTTGCATGGGCTTGAAATAAAGACCAGTTTGTATAGGCCTGGCCAGAATCGCAAAACACCAGTGGAAATTTAATAAAACAAATTAAAAGTCATTGTTGCAAAATTTACATTTACACAATTCGTTCCGTTTCAAAACGAATTTTCTTCGCACTAGGCAAAGTAACAGAACTGAACTCAAACTATGGATTGATTATTTGAAATACAGTAAAAATAGATAGAAAGCTTGTTGTTTTCATATATATTTTAATTCTTGCTACTTGCTTGTGATTATTACTAAATTAGTGTTTATACGAGTATACAACTGTTTGGAGCATCAAGCTAGGTAACAGCCTCTTAAATTATAAGTATAGAACTTGATAGATATATTAAAAGAATATTTACAAAAAATTACTAGATTGCACTTGGAAAACAATCAATATTTGACCAAAAGTGGGTCAAAAATTTACTTCTTGCTCTGTTAGTAAGACAAGCTGACATTAGTTTCGCTCAGAAAATAATTTTTAACAATCTCAGACAGGAAACTTAGAGGCTGCGGCCTTTCTCTTGTTTCTCTAAGAACGTCAGTACCGTTTACAGTAGTTATTAGGTAGTTTTGTCTCAGATATAAGAAATGACAACTTTATGTCTTTGTTATTAAGCTTGGACACTTATTATGCAAAACCGCAAAATGTGTAACATTTATGTACCCCTTTTGTGGCTAAAAGCATTATTTGCGACTATTAGTGGAAATTGCATATTTGTTTGAGAATGTTATAGGCAACAAATCTTTCAAAGAAAGTAATCTTAGTATGGGCAAAGTATCTGAAATTTGTCAAATTTATTTTGTCTGTTGGTATTTAATGGAGTTCCACTGCGTTTTTCTGAAAAATACATTAGACAAGATTGTCAAACGACGAATTGTCGAACATTGTCGTGTGAAATTCCGAGCGATTAATGAATTGTTATTATTATAACGAAAGTATTGCAAAATCTTCATAGGCCTCTAAAAAGTTTTGACAAATCGGTTAAGGTTTTGCGATGTACCAAGGTCATGTAATTTAACAAATTCATTTTTGAATAGCGTAATTCAGAAGCAAAACAATGTACAGAAACAGCGTAGCTTGTTTTAAATATATCTTTATAGAAAATAAATGGGGTCAAAAACAAATGTCTCCAAGCCAATCACTCACTATTGACATATTAAACTAATAAAATAAGCAAATTTTTCACATTTCTAATAAAATGTCTGAAAGTGTCGCCTTCTTTATCTCATTTACAGTTTAGAGATGAAACGATCGTTCTACTTTGGACTGAAGGGTTACTTCGTACAGGTCGTGGTTGTGTAAATAAGTCATAGCGAATGGTAATACCAACCAAGCGGCTGTTAATTATCCTGATCGTCATATCTAGATGTCCGTCCGCTCATTCTACTGCGTTTCTATTAAAATCACGGTAACGGTCACACAGGTCGAGTTCGGAGACTGAAATTTTGCACGAGGATATTTCATATTTATAGACTGGATGAGTTCGAAACTAAGCAAAATCGGCCAAGTACAGAAAAATGCCCATAAAATGACCGAACACAACTCTTTAAAAATTTACAACTCTTTATCTGGCAATGGGTGAGTATATTGTCCTGCGTGGTAGTGGGCAGGCGGGTGTTTCCTAGGATACTTTGTACCGCTTACCTAAAACGCAGGCCTCTCTACCTGATCCTGTAATTAAGCAGGCAAAGGGTACGATGCTTACGTACAAAAACAAAGTAGTGTGGCTTTGTGCCAGGCGCCCTAGGAAAAGGTGAATTATGTTTTGGGATTCACTTATAACATGATATCAAACTGATCTTGGAACTCGTTTTTCGAAAACCAAGTAAAGGGGAGAGTCATAGTTCAACAAGACACATCCTGGCAACAGGTGCGGACATAGAGAAGCCGTCGGGAGGTATCACAAGATTTATCTTTTCCGTTAATATAGTTGTATGACCAGAGAGATCTGGTTAATGAACTATGATTGGAGCATGGTCTGCTTTGCTGTGTTGATATTCTCTTCTCGGACATTGAAAATCTATGCCGTAGATTATGGATTACCAGTTCCATGCGAGGTATGATAAAGCAAAACTGGAGTAGCTTGTCTGCGAAACCCAGACCAAAGGGTTCTTCTCTTCTGGTAGCACGGGTGACCAGGGGCCCAAGGAACATTGTTCCTTCCTGGTCAATGGTGTTGGGCCCCTTAGTGGGAGCATCGTGCTGGCTGTGGTTGCCCGAACAAGTGTTTTCAGTGCTTTTGCGTTGCTTCATGTCGCATTGGTGAAGGAAGATATTAGCTTGGAGAACACTGTTCATGTCTATCCGAGGTATTCCTAGATTGCCTCAACTCCTACCCGGGAGGTAGCTCACTTCACACCAAGTGACTACAAAGGTACTTTGACCGAGTGAGGGAGTGGGACCTGAGGAAGCTTTTCCAAGGGACCTACTTCCAATCTCTGGTAGTTTGGCTAATCCTTCGGGATTAATTAGAGTACCCCAAAGGGGCGCTTGCTATCGCTAGAAGAAAGAAAGAAAACAGCACCTGGTGGCACACAATGAGTAGGGCTTTCACAGCGAGACTCATGTAAAACCTTTACATCAGTTGTCCTGCGTGGCAGGTGACGTAAGTGGGAAAAATCGGTTCAGTAGGGTAAAACTTGGCCATTGAGAGATTAAATATCAAAACCCATCAAAAATATACAAAATTTTCTGTGAAAAGACATCAAAATCGGTAAATTCCATATATCGTGTATAAAATGAGAGTGTTTCTGACACGATTGGTGTAAAAAGAAAAGAAACTTGCTTATGTCAGGTATAAATGATTACTTTGCGGGAAGGTATAATGAGAAATAATGACAAAATTAAATTATTTAATTATTAATGCGCACAAAATTTATTGTTGCATTTTCCAAAATTCTGGATTTCCGTCTTTGCAGACCAGTCTATTTCATAAAATCGTGATGCCGATATCCTAGTTGCAAGAGGATACACTTTAGAATGGTTCATTTGTGCTGGATTTGTGCGCAGATAATTTGTTTTTCCAATGGTGCAATATTTGATGTAGTAGCAGAAAAATATTTAACTTATTGTAAAATTTGGTTCTTTGAAGGACCACTTGCTAAGAAAACCACTAATGGTGGGCAGTCCATATCTATCAAATAAACAATTATTGTAGAACAGTATTATCATTTTCATCGTCATGTTGTAAAAAAAAAAACTATAAACATTTTGTTTTATTTCTTGTAGCTGATTTTATTGTTGTAGTTAGCGCCATCGACTTTGTTATTGTTGGAGTTGCTGTTAGCTGGCGACGATGATGATGTTGATGATGTTTCACAAATAGCACATTCATGTGCAGCACTTCAACCATACCCATTCAACAAAGTGACAATTATACAATTATGCATTTTAATTCCTGCTCATTTTGCAAAACAACAGAAAAACTCTAACTTAACATCCCCATCACATACAGCCTATACGACTGCTATACATATAGTGTGCTGACTATGTGGAGCTGGCTGATTCTGAAGGTTTCATCAAAGCACAACATCAACAAAATGGGCCAGTAGGGTTCTTCGAACAAAAAAACATAGAGGTTTACAATTTTTCCTGTCATTTTTGTTGAGTTTATTAGCATTAATGTGTTGTCAGCTTTCTTATGATGTAGCATTTCATTTTCTATTTTGTTTTAGTGCAGCAAATGTTGTAAATAACATTCGTGACAGACGGACAGATAAACAAAACGAAATAGAGGCAAATGGAGCATTGTAGGAAACATCATCACCATCACCACCGTCTGTTTACACCAAAACAGAAATGACAGAAAAGTCTATGGCGTATTTAAATATTGATTCATCTTCTTCTCAATATACAGACAGCACAAATAAGTATTGTAGAACTTGGCAGATGCACTAATAAAAAGTAATTGTTACAGCTTTATAGATTTTTTTATTTAGCACAAAAAAAAAGTGGCAGCGGAGGTCGTTAATACACTCCTAACAAAATATGTTTCACCAGTTCTCCATTAGGATTTGTCATTCCACTTATGCATGACAATTCTTGAATGCAGCCTCTTTGAGGAATCAGAAACCACCATTGTCATCGTTAACAGTATGATATAAAATCGGATAAAGAAACAAGAATTGACACAAAATTAATCTATGCTCTTTGTAAAAAAATCGAATAAATGATTTTAATGGTACCATAAAAAATCAGCAATAAAAAGTATACAAGTAGAGCTATAAAGGGGATTTTAATAAAGTGGGAAGAATCTGAAAATGATTGTTTCCTAATATGGTGGATATAAATAAACGCACAATTTATAGACATGTGGTTTGGCAAAATGGGAGTAGATAACAAATTTGTTGACAAAGAAAAGTTGGGAGAAAATTAACTTTTTCATTGAGTTATTTGGTTCTGGTCTGATAATTCCTGCACATTACGTGTGAGACACTGGTCGTATCTGTTACACAGTTCAACAAAATTCAAACGTTTTTGGAAGAATTGATGTCCAAAACTACTGGCCGTTAATAGGAAAAGTGAATTCCTGGCCGTTTACTGTTACTAAACACAGTACAATATCATTAAATGTTACAAATTGTTTACCTTAAAAAAAAAAAAAAAAAAGAAAAAAGTCAGTAGTATCGTTATTATGGTATTTAAAACTGGAACAAAATACGGTCAATCATAAATGATTAGAAACTGTATGCCAATTTTTCTCAACGGTAACCTGCTATTAGAAGATGGTTGTAATAAAACAGATTTTATTGTTTAAAATACTGGAAACCAAAATTCTGAAAGATCATATAAAATAACAAGAGTAGTTAGACAAAAAGTTAGACAGAAACCTAAAGCAAGGTCTATGTTAACATGCTTTTCACTACCGACTTCAGTCCCCAACGTCATAAAATATGTACTGAGTTATTAAAACACAAGTTGGCTTTCTCCACGCCTTCTTCCGAGATAAAATTCATTGACGTAGCGCTAACTTCCATGAAATATGAATTCAAATATAAGGTGTGTGTATAAGGTGTAGTAAAAATAAATTCATTAGTTTTGCATGACATTTAAAGCCTTGTTTCACATAATTAGAATAAGGTCAAATCTGCATCTTTTTTTCGAGAACTTGTTGTCATTTATGCCTCACAATTGGCAACAAGACTGGGACAGTCGATTCCATAAGCATCTCTTGAGACGAATTTTGCACCACCAAAATCATTTGCCATAGACAGAAGCAGGTGGTAACCACTAGAGACACGCTCGGAATATAAGGTGGATACAGAAGAGCCTTTTAATCAAGTTTGCAGTGCCTGTGAGCTTATATGGCCTGGCATTATCTAGATGGATCACAATAATTTTTCTATTGATCAAAGTTGGCTGTTTCTGGGTGATTACTTTCTTTCTTCCGCTGAAACGTAGCACCTTCCAGCAGATTCCCCGCCAATCCCGCCAAATACGCAGCAAAACCACCCTGATTTTAAATTCTAGCTTGACTACCGTTTGCACCAGTACACCGCGAGGCAACCAAGACCATTTTCACTTGATGTTGTCGGAAGTGACCAACTTTTCACCCACTTTTCATTACCAGTCACCATCCGCTTCAGAAATGAATTGATTTTGTTGCGATTCAGCAGCAATTCAGGTGGAAATCGGCCCATGATGCTTTTTGCATTAATTCGAATGGCACACATGCATCGGTCTTCTTTATACTTTCATATTTGCTTAAATAGTTCCAAACTAGGCAATCGAGACAGTGTTCACATAATGGTCGGACTTTTTATTTTTCCCCGATATTTTTGGCAACTGGCAACATCAAAATTACAACAATGGAATCGGCAAAACTAAAAGTGTCCGTAATCGGCTGTATCAGGACTGTAAACAATGTTCATAGTTTTAGCGTGGCATATTTTCTCTTTGCAGGAGTCTATCTTAGACGCACTCTCAAACAGGTGATCTTAAAACTGAGTAGTTTATTCCAGTCGCAGATCTTATCTATCTAACGCCATATAGCGTAGCACTTATGTAATGCGATATACAGGCTACTAAAGCCATATACTGGAATAATAATGAATTTCTTTTTATTATAACTTATGCGAGTATATGTCATGCAACGCGCATTTTAGATCAAATTTGCTCTTTGGCTTTATAAAACCTTTGGGTGATGTCCGTCTGTTTGAACAAATTGTTGTAAAAATATTTAACTCATGTAGTCACTTATCTAGAGGTTGCTGTATAGGCATGTTTTTACACCCATCACCTTAGGACAAGCTGAGAGACTTAGACTTTACACGTGGAAATCTTATATCCATTAGCAAATAATGTTTGAAATCAAGTGAAATTGGCCTAGTAAGAAATAAATTGCGCATACAAAGGTCTACTTCTAGGAATTTGGGAACTTCTCATATTTTTCAACAATATTACCATTTATTCGTCAATTAGACCGATAACGATGGAATAGTAGGAATAGTGTTTTCCAGAATATATGGAAAACACTATTCCTGCTATAATTTTTCAATAGGCCATCTCAAATTCTGGGCATGGTTATTGAAATATACTAAAAAAAACAATTTCCAATGGAAAAGAGGTCAATATAAAGTGTGTGGCGAAACGGAGTTTTGATGCAACGAAATACACAATATGGATCTCATGTGATACAAGTAGTAGTCGATTCGGAACTAGCTTGTCCACACAACGATCAAATTTTGGAATAACGGTCAGCATCAATGCTTATTTAACAATAATACCATTTAGTAGTTGCAGATACCAGAAAGGTCAATCCTAGCACGAGACCAAATTAACCGTGAAAAATAGCAAAAAATCTGATAAATCGAGGGCGGTAAAAAAACTAGCCGACCTGACGTATAGATGGTGCGAGTGGTTTGAAATAAATTATTTTGGTGAAAAGTGGCAACCTTATAAAACATGTGTCTTAAGTTTCATGGCACCACGTTGTTAAGTATTTTTATTTGGGCCATCAAAATTAAATCTCAGAGATTCAATTAAATCTCAAAATTAATCTCAGTGAATTTGTAGGCATGGAAAAATTGGTTACCGTTATGTATTTCAATATTTCCATTTGAAAGGTTTTAGTTTGCTCCTTCGTTTAGGACTGTAAAATATTGGGTAGTAGAGTCTAAACGAGGCCTCATAAGCTGCCAAGATCATCATAGTGGTCGACCAATTGAGGCGTCCACGCCAGACACTGTGAAGAAAATCCACAAAATGGTAGTGGATGATCGTCGGCTGAAGGTGCGTGAGCTAGCTGAACTTACAGGCATTTTAAAAAATGTTATACATCGTGTATTAACCGAAAATTTGAAAATGAGAATGCTGTGCGCAAGATGGATGCAGCGCTTGTTTTCAATAAATCAAAAAATCGTCGTGAAAATGTACAATGGCTATGTTTCACTGCAATTAAGCCGAATTTTTTCGTTGATTTCTAACCATGGATGAGACTACGTCCACCACTTCACACCTGAGACAAAGGAACAGTCAAAGTAGTGGACTGGAATGGGAGAATCCTGTCCGTGAAGAGGGCTCCATCTGCAGGCAAGGTCATGGCGTCCGCTCTTTTGGATTCGCATGGGAATATTTTGATTGATTATCTTTATAAAGGTAAAATCATCAACGGTGAATATTATGCTACTTTATTGTAGTGTTTAGGTGATGAAATTATGGAAAAGAGACCGCATTTGGCAAAAAAGAAACTGTTGTTTCATCAAGAAAAGTTCTCAACACTCGAATGCAAACTTGATGCTGTCAACATAAACACTCAGGTAGGAAACCATAAAAGTAACAACGATAATTGTGCAACAACAAATGAGTACAACCAAAAAGCTGTTTCGGTAACCCTCCTGCTGCTTCCTCTCTAACTACTACCGTTGACGAGACTGATCGGTTCGAAGATGCTCTCAACGATGATATCAACGATGGAGAAAGGAGAAATGAGTGGGTGACAATTAGAAAAAAACTCAAGGAGAGAACGAACATAACCAAGCAGAAAAAACCGAAACAAAACAAACGTAATGTTTTTGGTGTTGGTTCTGAGTGCAATGATTTTGAAGTTGTACACAGAATGAAGTATTTACACGTTTCTAAATTTAGAGTGATGATTGAACCAGAGTCAATAATAAATTACGTTTCTGATAAAATACAAGTGGACACAAAATTCGCTAACTTGTATCAAGCTTATTAAACGTGCTGCTGATGTTAGTAAGCTACACTTCGTGAACTTTGTACGCAAGGGTGTTTAATAAAGACATATGGCCGCTTTCTATTAAACTAACCCATTTCATATCTAAGCCAAAAAACGTAAAACCACTGGACGATGTGGGCCACATCGAAGATCTAAACCTGGTGGAAATTCAATAAATCCTTACAATGAGTTGCTTGCTTACTTTCATAATGCTGGTGGTTTACGTACTAAAACAAATGAATTTTACCTGGCAGTATCGTCTCATGATTTCAATGTTATTGCAATTGTAGAAACTCGGTTAACATCCCATTTTACCTCCAACGAGTTATTTGACAAGTCATATGATGTCTACAGGGGTGATCGTGTACTCACCGCAATATCACAAGAGGCGGAGTTTTATTGGCTGTGGGATCTAAATTTGCCGGTAGGGAAATTACACTTCCTAATACTTCGGTGAATGTAGAACAAATCTGTGTGGCAGTCTCCCTATCCAATATGCTTTCTGGTAAAAGAGAATTCGTTTTTATAGTATGCCATATTCCTCCGCTTAGCGGTTATGAGCTATATAAACTGCATTTGGCAAATATGGAATTTGTACTTTCTCGTTGGATGATTACCAGTTGCCTTGCATTCTTGGTGATTTTAATCTTGGCGGAGTTGTTTGGGAATTTTGCGAAGCTGAACAAATTTTGATGCCCTTTAACATCACAAATAACATTGAAAGTTATTGTTGTGATAAGATCTATTCAGTTGGGCTTTCTCAAGTGAACATCATAAAGAATGATATCAACTGCATTCTTGATCTTGTATTTGTTGGTGGCTACGGTAAATGTTTAGTCCAGAGATGTAATCTGCCACTTAAGGCAAAATCTGTTCATCATAAAGCATTAGAACTAATTCTCAGTTTTTGGAATTGTAATATCAGCGACATTGAGGACGAATATTATTACGATTTAAATTCAGCTGATTACGGAGCAGTTAACAGTTTCTCCAACTCTATACATTGGGGTCAGGAATTTCGTGGACTTGACTTAATGAACATGTATATTGCACTCAAGGGCATTATTAGTGAATGCTTACATCGTCATATTCAAGTGAAGAAGGGAAGAAAACATTATAATCTTCCTTGGTACAATCGCAGGTTGTTAAATTTGAAAAATCGTAGAAATAAGGCAAACAAACTAGACAAAAACTCTGGATCCCCTACAGATAAAGAGAACTTTATACGCCTGCGTCGTGAATTTGACTTCTTGCCGAATTTTGTGTACAAACGATACATAGCTGAAATGGAATCTCGGATTACTAACAACCCTAAATGTTTTTGGACATTATTCAACGCAAAACGGTATCGATGAATCTATTTTTTACGGTCAATTAGCTGCGCATGAAGAACAAGAAGTTGCAAATCTTTTTATGATGTACTTTTCATCAGTTTATGAAGATACTGGCGTCACAGACGATTTCACTGAATTTATTAATGGCGTGCATGATACTGTAGACATTGGCGCTATTCATCTAGAATTATCTGAAGTATTCGAAGCAATAACTGGTCTCGACGTCACCAAAGGTCCCGGCTATGATCTTATTCCACCTTCGTTTATTCGCAATTGTGCATATTCGCTTTCGCATGTTCTTACTACAATTTTTAACCAGTCTCTGGCAAAAGGGACATTTTTGGATGAAAGGGAAATTGCTCATATTTCCCCTGTATTCAAATCTGGTCGGAAGGATATGGTGGGGGAACTACCGCCCCAATGTAAAATTGTCTGTTATTCCTAAACTTTTGGATAAAATCATAAATCGTAGATTATTTGTAACTCTAGAAAATACCATTTGTTCACAACAACATGGATTCTTCCATGGAAGATCGACTGCCACCAATCTTTGTTCATTCACTCACTTTTGTCATTATTCCATTGAAAAAGGTATCCAGGTAGATGCCCCCTACACTGTTTTTAAAAAAGCTTTTGACAAAATTAATAATTCAATTTTGATAAGAATGAGGTTTCACTCGTCACTTTTGAGCTGGTTACATTCTTACATCTCGGGAAGAGTTTTATTTGTTAAGGTTCATAAAGCTGCGTCTTATCCAATTTATGTGAAATTGGGTATACCACGGAGTAGCCATTTGGGCCCATTGATTTTCCTCTTGTTTGTCAATGACATCCCTGATATATTAAAGTATTGTCAATGTCTGCTATATGCGGATGACTTGAAACTATTTTATAATATAACATCTATCCAGGACTGCGTACACTCTCAACAAGATATTACAGCACTAATAGTATTGTGCCGCGGCAACCATCTATTTTTTAATTTTTCTAGGTGTAATATTATGACTTATACTCGTAGGCGCTTACCAATTGTGTACAGCTACGTATATGATAACGATCAAACAATTCCGCGTGTGAGCATCGTAAAAGATCTGGATATATATTTTGATAGCGCACTGACTTTTAAAGATCATATAAATTACATAGTTTCTAAATCCTATTCACAACTTGGATTTTTAAAAAGAAATACCAAAATGTTTTTTAATTTTAAAACTATTACTGTTTTATTTGGGTCTTTGGTAAGATCTCACTTAGAGTACGTAAGCTTTGTTTGGAGTCCTTTTTATGAAGTAGGTATTAATCGGATTGAGAAAATTCAAAAGCGCTTCACAAGATTTGCCCTTCGAAAGAACTTTTATTTTGATATGATGCCACCGTACGAAAGCCGTTGCAATATTCTTGGAATTATGGAGCTTTCTAACCGCAGAAAGCTTCTAGGCATCATTTTTATAAAGGATAATATAGATTCATTGATTGAAACATTGATTCGCCCGAATTGCCATCCGCTCTACCCTTTCACATACCAACGCGGTCTTTAAAAGAAACTCATTTGTTCGCTGTTCCGTTCCGTCGAACTAATTAAGGAAGTAATGAACCAATTACTCGATGTTTGCAAATATTTAATTTGTGGCCAATACTGTCGATATAACTCTCAATAGATTTTCATTTAGAAGAACTGTACTTAGACTTTTAGCTAATGATACCTCATTTTGAAGGTTTTTACTAAATTTGTAATTTATTGTTGTAATCTATCGCTTATTACTTATGAAATATGTATAATTATATACTTGTAACTATATAGGTAGTTATGTTATTTTATTCAATTTTTCCTATTTTTGTAATCTGTAAGAGCAATGCTCAGTAGATGTAAATAAGTAAATAAATAAATATATAATTCACTATGCTCCAGTTCAAACATCCACTATTGCGATGGCCAAAATCAGAAGATTAAGGTTCAAAACGCTTCATAACGGTGGTAAAAGATTTGCCAAATTTGTGGTGCCCCATGGTATGTTAGGAATGATAACATACACAAAGATTTAAACATTCCTTATATTTCCGAGGAAACAAAAAAATTAAGCAGGTCATATGTATCGAAGTTGTCTCCCACTCAAACCCACTCGCTCCAAACCTTCAACATTTTCCCGGTCATATACGGCTAAAAAGAAAGGACACGTTAGACTTGGTCCGGTGATAAACAGATCTGCTCGCCAAAAACAAGATCCGGCAATGGCAGGATACTTTAGTTTAAGATAGGATTAAGATTTGAATACATATAGTAAATTTCGAAAGAAAGATCCAATACAGAAAATGAATGAAAAGAAAAAAAAAAAAAAGACAATGAAGAATGGAAGTGAATTCTGTGGCTGATGGCTATTTTGAAGAGTTTGATAGTTCTTCTATAAACGGGGTATGGAATCTATTGAACATTGGTGTATCGGGCTAAAAAAAGAACGTGTTTAAAAATAAAGGAAATGTTTCTCAACTTTTTTGTGTCTTTTTTGTTAGGTCGGCTAGTTTTGGGATCGCCCACATTTTTGACACTTTCACTTACCTGGCGATAATTTGATACGACGTGCATGGTGCCTGGCCAACCGTTTGCTTGTTAAATTTTTGCTACTGGAGTGATCTAGCTCAGTTTCAGACGTGACTTCTCCATAATTTTGGATAGTTTCTTACAAAATTTTAAATTTCTTTCTCAAGTTTTATAATTTTTCAAAGAATGGACATCCTGGTATCAACAAAGAATTATTTTACGATCATCAAGAATATATAGGTATATGTTTGAATATTGAATATAAAGAATATATAGGTACATATATATACAAAACGCAAGTGTACTGAAATGAACCGGAGAAAATATCTTCCTGGTTGCTCCGTTTAACTTTCGGAAGCAATAAGGCTTCAGGTTGAGAGTGTAGTGGAGACACACAACATAATTGTTCAAGTGTTTATGCCAACTTTAGTATTTTTTCCGTATATCCCACATAATGTCAATCGGTTAAAAAAAATCCTTTACGATAAATGTGATACTTTCAAGTAATCAATTTTAAACAAAGAGTATATTTTCATGTTAACGCTTGCACTTGTCACTGTTACAAATACAAACATTTTCACTTCGCCAACCAGAAGAACATTTTAAAAGAATGGTTTGTACTCGTATTCTACTCGTCATCACCATCTGCATATCGATGCTGTTTGTATAAAATTGCTGTTGATTTCTTTTTTTTTTTTTGTTTTTTGTTCTTGCTCAACAATTACAATTTATTTTACTCTAGAGAATCATACCATCAATCTGAATTATATTTCTGTGTATTTGTCGAATACATTTTTACAGTGTGAGAGCATGAACATGAAATTCAACACTGGCTCCGGTCGCATTCGCACACCCTATGCGGTGTGTACTCGTATATAACAATTGATGTGGAATATAATAAAGAGACCCCATAATAATTTTTGTTCAATTCTTATTAAAAATAAAAAGAGAATGACCACATTAAATTACAGAAGTGTAACAATAACTTTTACACACCAATACACATGCAAATAAATAACCACATGCTCATGGTAACCAATACCATTATCAACACTCACGTCATTCCCAACGCCAACCTTCAAAGGAAGGCCTCTGATACCCACTGATGCAACATCAACATCAGCAACAAAAAATAAGTACTTGCACATATACTCGTACACGACTGTATGTACGCATATGCGTATAAGTGGTGATATGCTAACGGATGACAAAGTTTCCCTTTCTTTGCGTGCGTTCGTGCTTGCGTGAACGTAGATATATGTATGTTTGTGGAAGTGTAAGTCTGCACGAGTGTATACGTTTAAAACGAAAGCTATGATAATAATAAAATAAAAGAGATAATCAATATTTATTTTAATATAAATTCAAAAGTACATCCATATATATGTGCATATGTATGTATGTATACACGCACGCATACGTCGTATGACTCGAGCATGAGTTGCAGTGTTCAAAGAAAACAAAATGCCATAAATTCCAAGAGATGGCTATAAGAATTGCTGACATTTCGTTTGTCAATGAAATTTATTATTATGCGCACTCATATGACTGAGACTATTGGTATTTATTTATTGTCATATTTTATTCCTTTGTATTTTATTTTAATATCATCTTTTGTTACAAAGACAAATGTGGCACGAGATTAATATGAAACATAATATTTTATGGCCAATTCATTGTGCAGCATCACACACAAACATAATGATTCATCTTTCTTTTTGCACTTTAGAAGGGCATCCGGTTTCCGGTACCATTTAAGAAGGTAATAACAACAAAGAGTTGTAAAATGCATACCATGATTTAAGAAGAGAAAGTTAGTTCAGGTTTGGGTATCTAGCAATAAATTTGATTATTTTTCACGATCCACACTCAAAAATCATTATTATTCCCTTTGTATTGTTATAATGGGGGAAAGAGTCTAGTCTAAATGGGAAACAAGTCTAGAAAAAAAAAAAAACAAAACAGGTGCACACTTGTATGGCGAAAGTTCTAAAGAACCGAAGTTCATATACCCGGCAGCAGATTGCAGTCCACAATACCGTGAATGTTGTAGCGGTTCGTCACGAAATAACTAGACGGAACGAAAACGTCTTCGCCGCGTGGCTGACGAATACCACTACATTACTTTAAGAATCACAAGTAACTTTTTTAATTCGCTTAAATTATTACTTTTTTTTTAATAAATTTCAAAAATAATTGAATTTAAATTTGCCTTGATATCATTATATTGGGGAACATTTGCAACAATTCTACCACAACTGGCCTAGCTATGTAACAGATTGTATCAAAAGTTTGCACTTAAAGTTGAGAGAGATAATCTTCTGGCATAGTTCTGGAAAGAAAAACTCTATTAATATATGTAATTATCAGTCAATGCTCTGTTTGTAGAGCGGAATGGGTTCTTCCGACATCAGTTAATTACCACCGTATATTGCCCATATTCAAAAAAGGCTTTTGAAATTGTTTTTCTTTCAAGAATTTTCAAAAACCTTACACGCAATCAGGAATATGGAAGGTTCATTCATTTATGTATCTGCGAAAATCGATCGAAATTGAAAAACAATCTAATTTTACAGATTGTCTGCACAAACACAAAAATACCACAATATAGGGCACAAATCATATTCACTAATGTGATTTTAGTTAAATTGTTGAAAAAATACGGAAAATGTTCACTGTGCAAAAGTTGTTTAATAGTCTAAGGATGATATAACTTGTACGATCTGTGAAGTACCTGTCATCTGAAGTATTATTTATTTAGTGAAAGGTTCGCCATTTATAAATATGGATCGTTTGACAACCGAATAACACGTAAAAAGTGGTGTGGGCACTTTCCATGTATTACGGGGTGATTACATTCATCTTGTGCAAGGAATTGGCCAGATTGTATATAAGGAAATTTGAAAAGACAGGAAGCGTTACAGGTGTGGTCAGCCATGTGTATCACCGCAATGTTCGCACTGCCAAAAATATCGCTTCTGTTGGTGAAAGTGTGGCGGATCATCCGAATTTGTCGATTTCACGGCGTTCTCAGTAATTGGCATATTTCGTATTTGCATTTGTACTTTCATTCATATAGAGTCTATCTCACGCAACAATTAAAGCCGGCTAACCATTCACAATTCCGTACACAAGCTGATTCTATGCTACAACAACAGGCTTTCAATGCTGATTTTTCGAACAAAATTTTCTTCAGCGATGAAGCTCATTTCTTACTCGGTGGCTACATCAACAAGCAATATTGTCGCATATGGGATTCGGAGAACCCAGAAGTGATTGCGGAAAAGCCATTGCATTCGCAAAAGTGACTGTTTAGTGCCCGTTATGGTGTTAAGATGTCATTGCACCGTATTTTTTCGAAAATGACACTGGAGGAACCATTACCGTCAATTCAGAGCGCTATGGCCGTATGATAATCGACTTTTTTTGGTTTGCAATTGAAGATTATTAACTGGACGATATGTGATTCCTACTAGATGGTGGCCAATTTCGGCTGTATTGTATGAGAAGTTTCCAGAAAGCGTAATTTGACGTTTTGGCAACGTCAATTGCCCAGTAAAATCTTGTATTTGGCGCTGTTAGACTTTTTTGTGAGGTTACGTCAAAAACCGTGTTTACTCAGATAATCCCCAAATATTGCGGCATTTGAAAACCAACGTTCGCCAAGTTATCGTCAAAAGGACCCACTGCTGCAATCAATTCAGAAGCAGTCATTTAAGTGGCATTGTATTTCGTACATAATGGCAAGGTTCATCGAAATCATAGCTTTTTATGTGTTTTATTTAAAGCACCGAAAAATGGATAACCCGCTACCTGCTCGTAGCCGGATAAGTGATTGTATTGGAAGTGCCCCTCTTTCAAACGAAATATACCTAGTTTGTCCGTTTTTTCAATGAAAATGGACATTTTTCAGAGCTTTTCGTTAACAGCGCCCACAATTATTTCCATTATGTTTGCACAGTTGTTTTTGATTGAAGAATAAATGGCAAAATTTTTGAAAAATATTAAAGAGCGCTAATTTTTTTTCCGCGAATGTGTCCAATCTTTGTATGAGTACGTTTTTTCTTATTGAGGCGGTCTTATCCGGTTTCGAATATTACCTGCTTACGACAATGGGGTATTTCTGCGTAAACTCCAGTTTTCTAGCTCAGATTGCTCGCCTCTACCTTGCTTTCATTGATTTTTAACTTGTTCTACACTAGCAGCATGAATTTAAAATAAGTTGTTACTAAATAATAATTCACAATGAATTTTATCTGAAAATTTCATAAGACCGACCGGGACACAATGGTCAGTACGTGCGGCTATCGTTCACGTAATCGCAGATTCAACCCCACATGTTATTTGAGTGGCGGTCACCTCAATGTGTCTGACGAACACTTCGAGTAATTGAGTAATCTTGTTAATGCTTGTAAATGCTTGTTAATTAACTATAGGTCCCATTGAATGGCCTAAAAATAGAATGCACGTAAGCTCACTGTATGTTATTTTTTTGTATATTTCTTGAGAATTCGAAAAGCGGAAGACGTGTAGTATCCATTTTAGTACCGTTATCGTCTAAACGCTGATTGATGATAATAGGACTTTCTCATATTAAAAGAGTAATCTCAAAACAAAGTTTTCAAATACAATTTATTACATATATCCAATTCGGATATAATTTGCTTGTTTATGCTAAAAATAATGGTTTAAAGGAAGGCAAAATTGCTGGCGTAGAGATATTATTTGCTTTCCAGTTTTGTGTGGAGAAACATTTCCCTCAAAAAATGGCTCTTAGAAATATTTAGCATTTTGAAAAGACAACAAAGCAAATAATTGAAGATGAAATACAACGACACCTAAACATTAAAAAATAGGGTAGATTGGTCTTGTATCCCTAAAAGGTAATTCAAAAACCAATGCAGAAATTTCAGTCAGGTAGACTGACTTACATGTATCTTCAGACTGCGTTCTTTTGCGTTGCTGCAGAAGTACGAGTGGTGTCAGAAGAGGTAATCTGAGTTGATTTGTCCTTACTGAATGATATAAATCTTCATTTTTTCGGTTGAATGCATAAAAATACTCTGAACTACAACAAATGAAAAGAAGTAAAATTTTAACTTTCATTTATTAATAGATGTCGGATTGTCCAAAAACAAAATGATCATAAACAAAAAATTATGATAAATGCAAACATTCTCAATGGTTCAAAACCCAACTCCGGCAACGTGTTTTTCTAATTTTTCATAAATTTTGTTAACTGTCGCTATTCTGCTTAGTTATGATCAAGGATGAACAAGAAGTTACAATTACCACTGATGTCTATGTCTGTCTTATAAATAAAACTATACCAGTAATATAAATTTTCCCTAATTCTTACGCCGATCGCGACTATCCTGCATATGGCCGTGGATTCAAGCCCCGACACGGCCATCTATTTTTCTTTGAGCGACGGTCAACTCTATGTGTTAAAGAACATTTTGGATAGTCCATAAGTCCAGTAAATGCTTCTCAAACTGAAGATTAGGAACTTCCTTGAATGTGAAAATATCTACCATATCCCAATGAGGGAATGCAGATGAATTCTCGACCCTAAATGTCTTTAATTAAGTCATAGTTGCACGCTGCAGTACCGATGTTAGCTTTTAGTTTTAAGCCAAATGACTGTGGCGCTTAAAATTCTATTCAAAATCTAATTTCCACATACATTTTTCAATTTCCAATTTCATTTCCATCCAAGTCCCTTGTCCATATCATAATGATCTGCAACGAACTAGACGAAGGACTTCAAAACAGAATACATGGTAAATATTTAACATCTATGTAATTAACAGGTGACAAAAGTGTCATACATTTAAACTTGGAAATTGTGTAAAGTAAAGATAGCGAAAGGGAAAGAAAGGTGCGATGTTAAACAAGAAATGTTGTTAGTAATGTGAAACTATGTTACGAGTGCATACAACAAGTATATGTATGTTTGGCAATGTGCCAGTATACATACAGTGCTTCTAAATACAAATACCTATATATGTAGGTACCTATTTTATATGGACATATGGTAGATTCGTATATCATAAAATGTGTTTCAAAATGTATTCAGTAGGACTCCTGTTTTCCATTTTCTCTTCTGTTGTTGTCCTCTCCAATAACTAGATATGACATTTCCAAAGACAGACGAATACATAGACTAACATGTGCATTAGGCTGGCAGCAAAAATTCATCTTTTATATGTAGTCTATTTGGTTAAAAACAATTATATGTGTAAATTAAATATAGTATGACAAATTTTAGATAAATGCTAAACATTTAGGATAAAGCTAAAACAATTTTTTTTGTTATGTCAGGTATTAAAGCCTCGAACGGAGAGTACTTTTATAGCAAAGTGAGTTATATGCTTAAGAAATCGATAGAATAATTTGTCCTTAAATAGGGAACCAGACGACGTACGACGACTAAGACAAGATGGCATCAATACATTTCTAAAAAAAGCAACTCAAACGCATTCACCTTTCGATCTTTATATAAGAATGTAATTCGAAGGTACCTTTTGTTTGTTAATCGTGTACTTTAGATTAATTTCGCTTTTACATACAACACGTTCTCATTAAAATATCAACTTATTTAAAAATACCCAACAAGAAACTTGTTTTCTAAATCGTTATATTTTTTCTAAAGAACTGGATAAAAACTTTTATTTAAAAATAAGGTTGTTTTAATTGAAAACAAAAGAATAATCTTAAAATAAGAACGTGGTGATTATTTCGGTGATGAATGTATACCTACAAATAATTTCATCGCAGTGGAAAATAACAATTTTTTTCAAGAAAACACGTTTTTTTTTAATAATAAAAGTCGCGCAAATTTAATTTCATTTTTTACTTGTAACATTTATATTAGTGTCGGATTTCTACCCAGTTTTATCCGTCTGGTTGAGAGTGACGGAATTTACTGTACTAAGAAGACAAAAAAAACCGATGCAAACAACGCAAAGAAAATTCTAGAGGCTAGCAATTTTTTTGAAAAATAAGATCTCAATAAAAATAATATTACTTAATACAATGGGTTTTCCCAAAATTCGAATCGAAAGCTTGCGAAGATTATTTCGAAAAAGATGTGAAGTAAGGCTGATATACAAAAGGATGAAGAAGTTGGCGCATCGAAAAGATCTCACGAGTAGTAAAATTGCATTGTCTGCAAGAATACGGTTTTGCTAACTTGCAAGCAATGCAATTTTTCAATAAATCCGTTTTGAAAATGCAATCGCAGGTATTGAAAAATGGTTGTTTTAACTGTCTATGGCTACACAACCACCGTCCTAAAGTTACTGAATCAGAGCAGATTTTTGTTCAAAGAATTTCATATTGAAATACATTTATACAATCTCCATAACATTTATTCAAATCACTAAAACAAGGTTAATTTTAGTTCCGAACGAGAATTTGTATATTTCATATATGTATTCATAAAATGCGCTCTGACCGGCTGATAAAAAATATTTCACTTTGATGACGATTGGGTCTATTAGGTTACAGGAGTAAATCGCAAGAAAAGATATCGAAGTATCTGACGAACTATAAGTCCTCGACTTCGTATCGCAACTGCAGTAGAAACCACAGCATCTAAGCCGTTTCTACACCAATTCAGCTTGTTGCAATGCCCTGCAATCGGATGGGGGCATTTTGTTAATTCAAAGTTCATATAACGTTTGCTGCGACGCCAATGGACGATATCTCTTCTTCTTTTCCCTTGTATTTTCATAACAAAATTTGAATCACCAGGCCACCGCTTTCAATCTTAGGGTTTGGACCGCCAGCAACAACTAGTTTGTTATAAAAGCTCAGTTTCGGTACGTAGGACTCACCTTCGCGATCTCTCTTAAGAGTTCTTAGGAGAAAAATAATCAAAAAACCTATATTTCTCCTTATCGTGCGCCTATAAAACCAGATAAAGATGTCATATACCTATACATAATATTTTCATATATGTGACAAAAAAGGCTTAAGATCTCAGAAATTAAATTTGATACTGGTGTCCTTACTGACCTGAACTGAAAAACAGTTGATACCCTGTCCCAATTTCATCAAGCTATAACTGTCAATCTCGGGTTATACCGTTACACCCTTGAACACATATTCTTGACTCATTTGTTGATTCCAGACCAGACCGATTTATTTTGACTTATAATCCTAGCATGAAGCTATTGAGGTGGTACAACGTGATATAATTTATGCAGGGCGCATAGACTTTATCTAAAAACCACATGGGACCAATGGGGTTATTTAATTTTTCTTCAATTTTCAGCGCTTTGGCATGAGATTGCATTAGATTTGACTGCGTTATTTCCCCTAATTTTATGTAAAGACCAAAATGGTACCCCCAAACTTTAAAGTTTCGTCGCCTTTTTTCAGCACGTATAAATGACACCCTAACAAAAATATTTATGTGCAGAAAGTACATATAAGCCAGAATGAATATGCATCACTATGAGGATCTAATAAAATCAAGGTACTCATACGTGTGTGGTCAAAATAATAAGTACGATTTAGTAAATGATGATAGAAAATTTCCTGTACGGTAAAATCAATAAATTACGCTGAAGGAAACAGCATTATTATCTTATAGAGTGTAGAATTAGAAAGATGTTGAAACAAATATCGTATAATAATATTCTTAAATCCCTAAATCACAGTTTTAGCCCATGTAAATTCTGCAAAAATATCTCTAGGTGCAAAAGCTTCAATTTTTCTCTTATTCCGAATCAGCAGACACCAGAAAAATTAAAATTTGTCTTTAGAACAAATAATTTTCGGAACTTTTTGAGGTAACATTAATAGTCATATTCTGTCAGATTATGACTCAGCTAGAAGAAAAATAACAAATAAATCAAACAGTCCATGTCTCTTTCTGGATCTCCCAAGGAATATTTAATACAGTATGGATTTAGAAACTCAAATAAAATCTTTAGTTTAAGAAGTATTTACAAGACTTGTCTACACGAAGTGTTCAGACACATCGAGGAGACCGGCGTTCAAATAATGATTGGTGATTATGTGCAGATTTGAATTCGGAATTATGCGAAATATAGTCACGCGTACTAACTATCGCTTCACAATGGGTTACATTTTTAATAGTTCAAATAAAAATAGTACAGAGTGGCACACTAATCGTGCTACAAATACAAAACGTAATAATCTGAGTAACCGGCCTTTTTTTATTTAGCAGGTTACTATTTAGAAAATAGTGGAAAGTCGATTTGGATAGCGCAGCGGTACCATGTTTTGAGTCCTTCATTTCTGTTCAAGGGAATGTAGGCGGCATTTTGAGGGCACACTTCCGAGTAGATGAATCATTACAAGCTGGGTAAATATGCTTGCCGAATCTAGAAGCATCGCGCATATCGCACAAGATCGTACAATGGAGATCTATATGTTTGGGTTTAAAACGCAATTGAGGCTGCATTCAATTTAGACAAATCCAAGCGCTTCGACTCGAAGCTTTTCGGCGCAGATTGCAGTAAGCAAACGGGCATTACAACAGATATTTCATGGTGATTTAAATTTGTATTCGTCTAAGTTAAAAGCAAATTAAATTTTTCCAAGAAAAAAATTATTGAAATGGCCATAGACAACAGCTGATGTGGCCCATTTCGATTTTAACAGCAATGTAAATAAGCAAAATTGCCACATATGAGGTGAATCTAATCCAGAAATACTCCATGAGACGGAACTGCACCCACAACGAGTCACTGTGTGTTGAGCAGTTTCATCAAAGTGCATTGTGGGGGTACTTCTTTAAAGGAAACCGAGTAATAGTAACTGTCAGTGGCGAGCGTTGTTTAAAGATGTTGAAAGAGCTGTTTTGCCCAGAACTACGCCAAAGACACATTTCAACAGCATTTGGCTCCAACAAGAAGGAGCAACTTCACACAATGCCAGACCGGTTATGGCAGAGCTCTAACGAAAATTCCCAAACTAAATAATATCCTGAAACTCGACGTTCTGCTGGCCCCTGATTTGCTTCATCAGACTTTGTTTTATGATGTTATGCCAAGCAAGAGTGTACAAAACGAAACCATAAAATTTGACTGAGTTGAAGCAGTCCATTAAAATTATTACCGCAATGAACAATTTTTACATCCGGTGTCGCAATGCGAGGTCATTTACGGTCTATCAAAAGAAATAAATTAGATTCATTAAAATAAATTTATTCGAATTTCCTATTGTGGTACAATTGGTGCTCCACCTTGTAATTCATTTTAATAAGCCTCTTTGAAAGTTTTTAAAAATTTTCTAATTTATGACCGATTATTAGTCCACACACAAAATGATCTTAAAGCCTAAATAGTTAAAATAATATCATGTTTTTTTTTATTTTTGCATGCATTTTGTCGTAAGTTCCAGTTTTGGTTTATAACAGTACCATTGAGGTATCAATTTCAATATGACAAATTTAACAAAATAATACGGTAATATTATCAAAAATGCTTGTGAAAACTTTGTAGAATTGAATATTATGAGTCCATTTAATAAATTGTTATAAATAAAAAAAAAAAACAAAATAGATTCACCTGCATCCCGTGAATGTGGACCTGGCAGAGTTCTTCACTTTCAGTGAGAATTTAATGAGATTTACAGTTAACCGGCAATTCCGATAGTCGATTATTTGACCGCCGCTGATGATGACTCGTTTTATTGGTTCTCGAATTCAAGATCATATGTACGTTTGTTGAATATTCTAACTATTGGACTATCGCCGGGAATATTCAGGACCTCGTTATAAAGGAGGCAATGATCGACACATTCATGTACAAGTTAAATTTTAATGAACAAGTTGATTTCAGCAAAAAGGTGTGACTTATTTCTGGCACAGGTAGTTTAATCAATTTTCGCCGGTCTTCTTAATTCTATGAATATTTCTCCTACTGCTTAATGAATCGGTATAAGTTTATACTTTTACCAAGTACTACACTATGGAGAAGTTCGTACCGAGCAGTACCTAGAATTTTACTTCAATTAGTTGTAGATAATTCTCCAAAAAGTTCCATTACTTCTTGATACATCCTTTCATTCTCTGCAACCAGATATAAAAATTCGCAACATAATGCACTGCGATCGTAAGAAAACTTTGTGAAGCTTTCTTTGATTTAACGGCTTGTCTGATTGAGACCATTAGTCTAACTGGCCACAACTTTGAGGAATCACTTTACTATCGAAATCTGTCATATGGTTCTTAACATTCGATCTAATGTGAAATGTTTTTCTTACATTCTGATTTGCTGCATCCAGTTTTGTTTAAGTTAGCATTTGTTTTGTTTTTATTAGACAATTCATGTGGTGTCCTATATCGTTATTGTTATGCTGTCATACGTTTCAGAATTCGTCTGCCATCTCATCTCAGCACTGTCGGATATGTGCGAAAAAGCAACTAAACTGACATATGTATGCGCATCGTCATATGATGCCATTATTAGTTCCTTGGTCATAGCTATGCATTTTGCATTGGGAAAATGGACAAACGACGTCAGTTTTAGCAGTTTGGTATCATGAGAAAATTAATAAACACAACTTGATACTTCAATTTTAAGAACAGATTGCATTTTGGATTAGCGTTTTTTTATTTAGAAATATTTTAAAAGTTCATTGACATCAGATTAATGCCGTTTGTTATCACCACTGCCCTGTTTATTTTTTTTTAACTTTAACGATTGAGTGAAAAGAAATTCCACGCGCGAATGTAAAGCTTCGCTAACATAAAAGTATTGTTCAACCATTTCTATTTTATTGTCGTTAACGGAACCGAAGAAACAAGCACTAAGTCTCCCAACCAAAAAGTTAGTACTAGATTTCCATTAAATTATTATAACTAACTAATTACTGTAATTTGTAGGAATTTAAACCATACGTCTGGAATCAATAAAATTATACATAAATTAATATTCCTTGCGTTCCGGTGCAGACTCTCAGCAACACCCTTATTGGATGTAGGACAAAAAATTATGCCACATTGGCTTTTGAACCCTTACAAACTGTCAGAAATGGTGTCGTTTCCCATTTCATTTCCTACATACAGGGGTTTCCATATATTTTCATGTTGCCAGAATTTAAAAAGATTAGTGGTTTTATGGATAAGCGAAACATTTCATTGTAGCGCTAATATTATTCAACTGTACTCTTGCAAAAGTCCTCTTGAATGAACTCTAAATATTCGACATTAATTCTAGGCATCGGATACACTACAGTGTTCGATGATTTGATTACTTTCTTGCGGTTCGAATTTTTATTTTATTTTTTTTATTATTTTATTCGAATGATTATGTTATAATATACATTCCATCGCACGAGTATTTCCACGGAGGGAATACGATAATAACAGGAGTGAGAATCAAAAACACAACGAGGTTTTGCCACTGCACGTCATTTTGCTTCGCGTAGATATCCCATTTATATTTTTTTAATATCGAAGACGCGTCTTTTTAGGATTGTCAAAAAATTAAATATTTCGCAACTGTTCGCTGAATTAATTAGTAATTTAATGACCAGATTTAGAATGCATGATTCCATTATTTACTGACAGCAGGAACATAAGCAATAACACCACAAACTTTCTCAGTTTTCTTTAATGCTCCTTAAACGTCGATTTATATCTGATATCAATAGGAAGGATAAGGTAGGCCGTGAGTTAATTTTGCTACTTTTCTTTTGTAGGAAAACCGTAACAATAAATAAGGGACGGTAGTTGCAGTATTTGAATCTGGATATAATAAAAATTCAAAAATTATTGCTTCGTGATCGACGACATTATAGTGGACGACAGCACTAGTTATTGGACAACAGAAATACCGGAGTAAACCATAAAATGGAGTACTCAACTTGTTGATAACAACTGCAAACGATTAATAGTTTATGACTTAAGTATATTCACTTAGAATTCCCAATTTCCTTACAGAGGACTCTGTCAAATCGCAAGATTTCCTAAGGCTTACATTACTGCTATTCAGGAAATGGATAAGGGATAGGTAAGGATAAAGATTGTTCAGCTGAAGAGCATAACATTGCAAGTAGATTTGCAGGTGGTAATTAATTTACTAGCCTTATCTCGCTACTTAAGATTATATGTTGACTAACAGACTAGGAATAATCCTCCCCAATTCCAAATTATTCTTTCCATTGCTGTAATTTGTCAACATGCCCCGACGGAATATTAATACGATAAGAGCAGTGATATATAGGTATATTACAAGTGTCAAGAGGTTTTGATAAGGGATAGCGTACAAATAATGCAACTTTCATTGATAGAAGACACCACATTGATAAAGATGTCAGAACACAGAACATAGCCATATTATAAAAGCAGGACACACCGGACTGATTACATTTCCATGCACGGAAGGCAACTTTCAATTATCTTGGACATGCGTTTGATCCATTGTGTTACATATATCATCAGATTCAGTGTTACTGCTTTAGGCTTTACCTACCAAAATTGGTGGTATTTTCTTTCTTACTTGTTTTAAAATAATCTTTTCTGTAGAAACGGCTTTTTATTCAAAAAATCATGAGATAACTTCTTGTTATATTAGTTGTTTTTCATCATAAAATAAACATTTGGAAATGGCACAACTCTATGTGGGATTACTGCTCGTCACAGCAGTCAGTCATATGTGAAATAGTATAGTTTCTGATAACTGAATTTGTTCTGAATAATCGACAAAAACAGTGCATTCCATTTCCGAAATTTATATTATAACAATCATCTTCAAATTATAAAATCTTTGATGGCTCGAAAGCAGAAATTTCATATACAACCATCTCAACCGCAAAAATAAATTCGAGATTTGATGTTACGCCCGTCGATTAAAGTTGTTTGAGTTATTGAAATATAGACTGACTTACATACTCGTGTATCACCATTCAAGGTTCTTTTTCGTTATAATACATTTATAAAAAATGTATTGAATTACTGATTTTTGCTAACTCCGCAAAATTGTCTGCTTTTTCGTTGCTGCGAAAATGATAAGAAATATATCTTGAATTACTGATTTTTGCTAACTCCGCAAATTTGTCTACTTAATACCCTAACAGGTGTGGCAATGCAGTGCTTTTTCATTCGCATGAATAAGTTTGCTAAATGCCTAATGCGTGTTATGTCACGCTGAGTTTAATGTCATTGAATTAAATTTCATATAAATCGTTCAATTTGCACATGAAGAGGTGTTGCGATGCCAAAATGTATGACGTTTGCCAAATTTGATTTAATTCAGTGCAACTGTTTGAATGATATGCATTTAAAAATACATGGCTTAAATCGGTCATTTATACGGGAGGTACCAGAAATGGCCGAATTACTTAGTCGATATCCCTCACATTCTAGAGGGAGTTATAAAAAGTACAAATGAAATTATTAAATGCAGTCTACTTAATGGAAATTACAGAGGAAATTTTTTTGGAGATACCAGATAATCTGTTCTCAATCTGAAATACTATTTTGGTAAGATACGAATCTAAGTACATATAGTTTAAATGTTTGGGAAATACCAGAAGGGTCATTATTATTTTGAAAAAATAACTGATTTTGGAAAATCTATCAATTTGTACGGGAAGTATCACATGGTGTGAGGCCATTTAACCCATCTGGAAATGATGTGGAAAACTATTAAGCTGCACAAAAGTTCTAAAAAAATTTTATAAAAATGTACGATAGTTATCACATATACCAGCCGGACCACCAAGTGGACGAACATCGTTCAATAGCCTTAAAAATGCATGCAACACACATGGCAAAAAAACCCTTGGTAATGTAAAGGTTTTCTCTTGTGTGCTGTATTTTTGCCTGATCGAATATCATTTCTTCATTCGGGTGAAGATTTAAAATTTTACTGATTTGGAATACTGTGCGCTTTTCTTTTGATTTAAATAATAACTAACCCACAGAAAGTCTTATTCCTTTCATACAAATTTTCATATAACAACTTAAGGCAGACCAAAAATTATGCTCAGAAAACAACCCGGCTCAGAAATTTTCATTCCTTTAAATAATGATTAACCTATCGAAAGTCTCATTTATTTTATACAAATTTTCCCATAGCAAATTAAGGCAAACCAAAAATTATACTTAGATAATATTCCGGTTTCAGTAACAACTTTGGGAGAAAATTTTTCAATCGCCCAAGTCAATGCAAAATTTCACAAACAAATTTATACTTCCTCACCACCTACCCTTAATTCTATATGCGATAAAATTGCCTACTATTTAGCTCATAAAATAACTAACTTTAGGATAACTCACAAATAAAATTATACACGGTTTGAATAAATTTCGATTTGCAACGACACTCGACATGATTTTGTCACCATGCATCTAATTACATTCTTCTTCATTGTCACAGTTAAATATTTTGATATTGGTAATAGTGCCGTATTGTATAGAAAATGTCCGAATTATCACACCACACATTCCGTAGAGAATACCGTGAAAATATCAGCAGCCTCTGGTGGCGAAAGGACCAACTGAGAAGATAACGTCTAATGTTGTTCTCTGTGTTGTAGGATTTTGAACCTCAGCTGGTGTTTTTACAATAAACATCAACAATAGCCGTCAACCTGATCATCGTCACCGTCATCGTCATCGTCTTCGTCATCATTGTTATCATTATCGTCATTGTCACCGTCATCATCATCAAACTACCAACAAAGACACTAGCAATAGCAGCCAGCCAACGCCATCGTTAACATCAGTTGTTTGGAAAAGCCGGTCTCGTTGTTTTGTACTTTCAGCGTCATTGTTGCTGTTATATTTTGCTGTTGTCCCTCACTTCCTTCATATTTATGTCAGTTATGTTTTCATATCAAATGACTTGACATTAGTTTTACTTGCAACATACAACATTCACTATGTATGGCCTGTCTGCCATCATGGTTGGTGCTGGTGTTTATGTTGCAGCTGCTGTTGCTGAAATTGAAGTGGAAACTACAAACGGTACCGCACTGCAGTATGGAATTTTAGATTATTTCAAAATATTCAATGTTTGTTAACGGGCTCCTATTTCATAACTACGTGTAAATATTTTGCCAGGAAACACATTGGTTCGAGGTAAAGTTGAATGTTATGCAGGCCTTTATGCAAAGCAGTGAATTCTGGATATATATATATATATATATATATATATATATATATATATACGTATATCTTTAATGTATTTAGGTTCAGGAATTCTGGCGCGTTTATCCTTATAAAGGTTTAGAACATAATCAGTACGTATGTACTCCAAAGCCGGAGTTAGTGGAAGCGTGACTGATCACATTTTCCCAAAAAGTGGATATAGCCCCTGTATGATCAAGTTCTTATGTATCAGACCAATTTGTCCAATTTTCAGCAACTACGGATCAGTGACGATGTATGGCCAGATAAGTGGAACTGCCAAAATCGCATTTTCTCTTCCATTATATATCGTCTACTTATTGTCTTAGTGAAAATCCGATTTTTTTTAGTAATTTTCAATGTCTATTCCCTCAATAAATGCACAGAGGATGGCTTTTTCCTCTAACTAAATTTATATATCTTAACTTATCGTAAATTTTATAAGTGCCATAAATAGAATAAAATGTTGTAAAAAATTTAAATATTTTAAATTTTTCTAGATGCTGGTTCATAAGCAAATATTGTTCAATCGAACCGATTCCGCCTTTTTGCAGCATTTGTCATAGGCGATATAACCGCTCTTAGCCAGATATGTGCCAACAATGTTTTCCTATACATAAAATGTCGACAAAAACTAATAGTGTAATAATTGCTACTGACTATATATAAGTAAAAAAATCCATTATTATCCAGTAGATGGTTTTAGTCATCTTCATTTCGCTTAGTATAAGATTTTGTAATTAAAAACTAATCGAACAGGTTTGTGGTTGTATGATTCAATATTGGGTGGTAACCGAAAATGTGAATGTTTATAGCCCTAATACTGTAACAGCCAAACTGTAGTTCAAACGCTACGGAAGTCCAATTGTCAAAAATATTGATAGAATAATGGAAATTGTCAAGTTCGACTGTCATGTAAGAATTGCTTCGATTGCCCAGAAATTAAACATTGTACACACACTGTTTGGGGCCGATTGAATTAAACTGAATACAAAAAGAACTTTGTTAATGCAAAAAAAAAAAAAAAAAGAAAAACCTCGAGGATGGGATTTCCATCTGGGAATCTCTGCTGAATCGCATCAAAATCAACCCACTGCTAAAGCAGATAGAGACTGGTGATGAAATATGGGTCACTTATTGCAACGTCCAGCGGAAATGTTCGCAATTGGCCAAGGCAGCATTGACGGCTTGATTGATGTTTGGCAGGGAAATTTCTTCCATGAGCTACTTTCCAACTCTTAATTTCGCACCCGGACCGCCTGACGGAAGCAATCGCCCAGAAGCGGTCATCTGAACAGCGCCAAGTCACACACATAGGCAGTGACTTGTCTGAAGCTCCGAGATGGTTGGTTGAGATGTTCTTATGCATCCACTTTATAGCTCCTGTTCCTGTCTGTGACGAATGATTTCGCTAGTGATAAATTCGCCTGAAGAAAAGCTTGTGAAAATCAACTGCCCAAGTTTTTTTTTTTTGCCAATAGGGACGAGGATTTCGATGACAGAGGCATAATGGAATTACCTTCAAAATAGCAACAAATTATCGAAGAAATCGGTATATGTTTGTTCTACATCGGCCCATTTCAATTATGCAAAATAATTGTTTTATTATATTATGTTCCGAATTCGCTATTTGCCCACCCATACTTACGTGGCCCATTACACAGTTTCTAACATATACAAACTAAAATCAATTCAAGACCGTAATTAATGAATACATGAGAAATATAGTAGGAACGGTTTGAAGGAGGATAATTTTTCAGAAGTTTGATTTGCTTCGTATATAAAGAAGTTTTTTTTTTTCTCACTGGACACTTGTGAGCCATAGCGTTGTGGGTGACGTATCGACTCATCTTCGCACAAAAATGTCTTCTTCCTGCATATAATATATCGAATTTGCTAATTTTTCCGGAGAATATTCGTATTTTGTTGCATTAGTCTTGGCCTCAACTCCTCCGCTCTATATTATCATTTTGGTTTGATCACCAAGTACTAAACTCAAACTAAAGTTAGCTCATTATAGCATTGCAGAACTCTTTCCATTAGACAGTGATGTAGCCTATTTTCATCTAAATTCAACATATAGCTAAAATATGATTATGTTTAATTGAAGTTCTCAAAAAGTATACGATTAATAGTTTATTAGAAGCCAAGGATTATTCGTGCAATGTAAGCAAATATTACAAAGTTTGATGTGCTTCCTTTATGACAAGTAATTTTTAGGTTGACTGATGGGCCCCAGTAGATCTCAGTGGCCTACCTGCCTACACAAATAGGTAAATAGTTGTACTCTGCTTCTCTTCTATACTGATGCGAATTTGTTTACACATGTGCCCGTTCCACTACGCTTTACTTTAATCCCACAAACATTTTCGTTTGCATTTCATATTTCAACATAAAATTTAATATTTATGATATTCCTAACCCAATCAACGTTCTCTGAGTTTTCATCTTCCTTCAAGTCACTTTATTTTCCTCAGTGCTTCCGAGGAGAAAACCTTATTACTGGTTTTCATGCCATTTCAATAATTTCCCTTAGCACAAAGGCAAAACATAGCAAAAAGGAAGTGAATGCCATTATTTGGATTTTCATTGCAATAGATTCAGTCGTATATCTAACATCCTTACTCGTACCCACTGCTGTGCCATTTATCTACCCATTTTGTGGCGCATCTTTACTTTTTGCGCAAATAGCCATCAAAACTAACCTTTTACGTTTCGCCTTTCTCAACGGTTGGTAAGAGGCGAAACTATCACAATAAGAGAAAGAATCACAGGGAAACCTTAAGCCAATTGGCTATAAATGGATCGTCAATAACAGCAGGAATCTGCTTTTGGCTCAAGTAGTGGAAGTGAGTTGGCGCACAACAATAACAACTACGAAAAAACTTCATAAATTTCCTCAATTTCCCGAAACATACTGCAAAATATCCGCAAGTTGTGACAACCACAACAGCAGCAGCAAAGACACCAACAAAGTCAGATGGCAGCAAATAATATTCGTCTTATTTCGGATAATAAAAAATCAACTTTTGCTTCCACAAAGTAAAGCATTAACTGACAGTTAGTAAATGGCATGAAAATTCACCATCTAGAAGAGTAACTAAATGAAAATAGACATGACTAAAGTCAATGCGATGTATTTGCAAGAAATCTTACTTAAAAATAAATTCACTTAAAGGTTTTAAATAATGAATAAAGACGGAGAGAGTAAACAAGTTTAGTAAAGGATGTCGAGAAGTCTTTCGGTTAAAAGATTAGCTTAATGGAATATGACGATAAGTTGTAGGAGCATTGAATATGCATAGCACAGGAAAACTATTGGTCCTCTGACATAATATAATTAGCAATTAGTTTTTTTACATCTTTATCCGGAGGAATGAACATAAATATCATTTACTGGCTGGCTGGCCGGTGAACACGACAGCGGTCGCAAATCTTTACCAAACTTCTAAAAACTAGCCTTAATATTTTAACAGATTGTAACCGGTAATTGTAAATGGGCTATATCGATTCGAGAAAAAATCAGTCGACTAACCATGAACCTTTTTGTACCCCCCACACAAATGATTTACTTAGCCTATATTTTCATAGATTCATATTTCATATGCGGTTGCATAAAAACGTACAGGTACACGCTGAGCGTTTGCCAAAGTAAGGTCTCACAATGGCAAGTGGCAGCATTGTGAGACCCCTTGTGTTAGCTCCCATTGAAATTGACCAATTTTTCGAAATTCAATCATTCCATTGCAGATTTTAATTAGTTAACTGTGTATGTAGTAATCTGTATTTGTGGTCCTTACATTACTTCATAATCCTCCATAAAGTTGTAAAAGAATCGTTCAAGTAGTCATGCCCCTTCTGGTATCTTGACCCATTTATTGAAATGTAATTCTCCGCTGTAACCCCTAATTCATGATCTGAAGTTAAAAGTTCTTTCAACTATAGGAAAGTCAACGAAATACTCACGCCCTTCCCCTAAGAGGACTTCGGAAAGTTAGTATTTTTTGGTAAGAACATATTAATTAACTATAGCTATTATATATATAATAGCGAATGCTACGTATACAATGTCCTCTAGTTTCAAATCGATATTTCGACTTAAGAAAAATTCATTTCTGGCATGTCGACATAGTATTTTTGGTTGAAAAATTCCATATGTGAGTAACTTGCATAAACTCACTTAATAATGTCTGCGTTTCTTGCATGGAACAAATGACGGCCTCAACCAATGGACAAACTAAAATAGAAGGCGACCGCTCTGACCAATGTTTCGAGTTATCGTACCTACAGATATCGTTAGGGGGTACTCTTGGAGGAGAATTCATTTATTAAACTATTATGAGGCCTGTTTCTGACACACAATGGCAAAAGATTGTTCTTTCTATGGCACCTGGCGCAAGGTCCCTTGTAAAATAAAGGGGAAGAAATGAAAGGAAAGAGCGGGAGAGCTACAAAGGATATAAACATAGAAATGAAAACCGAAATTCTGCGAGAATGTGTAAAGTAAATGTTGCGGTACTACGCTTCCCCCCTGTAAGAATTTCAGTGGAAATCTGGTCACAGCTACGCAGAATGCATTGTAAGTATGGATATACAATTACTATGAGTTGTCAACTGCGGGCAAGTCAAATTAGTACGCTAAATAAGAATGATGGTGTAATTTTCTCAGCACAGAGCCAGTACGAAATAAGGTAGCAGTATCGTGTTTTAAGAGTAACAGAGCTACTCAATTGTAGGCAGATCTATTTGAGACCGGTGGTGATGAACTAATTATTTAGTTTTTAAAAAACGATTTGGGTTAAAAACGACGTGGCCATCATATGAGTCAAAGCTGGCTGCCTATATACCAATATCGGCGCTGTCAAACTCCATAAAATACAGCGATTGCAATGACCGACTCACATTGCACTGATCAAAAGGATCCAGCACGAAATGTCTTGAACGGTGAACTCAAGCAGGAGTGAAAACAGAATCAAAGCGCAATGCAATAAATTGGGAAGGTAGCTTAAAAGACCAAATTGTTGGATTGGTAGTTTTATGGTATTACCAAGAAATTCCAATTTTTATTCTGGCAAAAATATAAAGGCATTTCGTAATTACGGAGTCCGAAACAGAGCATTTCTTCCTTCAAAATCAAAGTGTGTAGACTTTAGGGAAGCTTACTTACTTTTGTTGAATATACACAGAGGACGCTGTTCTTGAAATATAATTAATTAGCAATTAATTAATAGCAATATACCGTGAATGCATATGCGAGCCATTTTGGGTCGTATAGATTTTAAAGGCACAGATATAGTTGAGTCGTGATTATTGGAAAATAATTCCGTCATAATATCGTTGGAATATTATGCACGACACATTTATTTTTCTGGCCATGAGGCATTACATCGTCCATAACATTATGGAACGCCAAGCAAGGTGTTGGGTATGTAAACATCGTTGATGTAATTCACAGCAATTATAAACAAGTGTAATCAACCGCCCAATTCTATAGTCTATTTCAAATCTTAGTAAAATGCAAAAAAGGGTACTTAGTGCATTCAAATGTACTTAATATTGTCTACAAATATATTACAATTCTATAGTCTATTTCAAATCTTAGTAAAATGCAAAAAAGGGTACTTAGTGCGTTCAAATGTACTTAATATTGTCTACAAATATATTGCATGCGTCATCGATACGTTATTGGATTTGGCTCTTTAAGAGCTGTGATCGTAAAATTTTTCAATATTTCTTGTCACATATGAAGATTTCGAAAAACAAGAACAATGTGATACAATTTTTAAATTTGTTTAGTATCGACCTCTTTCGAATATATTCATCAATCTAAGCACCACTGAATGAGGTCAAAAAGGCCTTAGAGTTCAGACAGCATCCAATGAATGGTACCATGAGATAAGAGTCCATCAAAAATCATGTCTGCTACTCGCTTCTTCCTACAGAACAAAGTAAATTATGCTTTGCCTGTAGAAAACATAACAATATTATCTACATGGTCAAGATGTACTTGCTTACCCTAAAAATTTCAATGACAACGGAAATAGTTGTGCACGTCCTAACTTTGTATTCCCGTTTATTGTCAACAACTGTCAACTGATAAAAAAAGATTGCTGAACAAGGACGGCACACATATTTTTCCGAGATGAAGAAGACTTTTCATCCACTTCCACATACCAGTTGCTTTTTGACCACTTCAAGTTTATTTGTGTCAATCTGGAATAACTAAACAACTGTTGAAGTAGCTCTCGATGACCGTTGAAATTTCGTTTATTGTTAAAGTGAGTTGAAATGCCGTCAATGACCACAAACGTAAGATAGCGCGCTGAATGTGGAGAAGCAAAACACATGAAAAAAAAGAGGGTTTGTATAAATACAGATAAAAAATACGTTTTGACAGAAAAAGATTGGCAACTGGTGATCAAATTTAAACTAGTACGGGACTCAGAATTTAGAACAATTCAAAAAGTCAAAATTATAAAGTAATAACAAATGTGCTATATGTAATTCTTTATTTACTTTTTCTTAAATTTGAGAAGTTCCATAAATTAACCAAGTCCGTTGTGGTGTCTCCCATAAAAGTGGTCGATTTAACCAACAAATTTTTAGCTTTACATGCTGTGAGCTGCAGTGCAGAAATCAGTCATTTCTGACACGCTTCGTGTGTTGTAAAAAAATTAAATCTAAAAATGAAAATGTACATGGCCCACTTCTTCTGGTACCTCCCATACAAATGACCAATTTAACTCATGCAGTATTATTTACATTTTTTAGGCAGTCGCAATAAACTCTATCAAATTTGGTTCACATTTGCCGGCTTCTAAAATAGAACACAAGAATGAAAATAGGCAGCATTGCCACACCCTTTTGGACCTCCCACCATTCCTATATGGTTTAGGTAATTAGCAGGATACAGTAAGCTTGTTTTATTCCATTGCATTGATTTCAAATGGCTGGTAAAATTTTAGAAAAAAACCAAAGGACAAATGCAACGTTAGACAAGTGTCAAATAAGTGGCAGGGTTATAATAAATTGAGCACCTTATTGTGTATATTCATTGACACTGAAATATTTATCAATATCTATGCTCCAATCAGAAATTTTTTGTCGTGTATGAACTGGTATTGATCATTGCACATTGCAAATTTGGTAATCGCGGGAAATATTGCATTTTTGAGTATCTGGTTCAGGCTTCATTTAAAATGAATTTTTAAGCAGTAAATTCATCTACTTCTTTTCACATTCACCACTGTATTTTTCTGATATGTTTGCAATGGAAAAAATCCCTTAAATGAATATATATACTAAGTTGATATCTTAAGTAGCAAAAAAAAAAAAAAAAAAAAAGATGTAGATAAAACACATTAACATAAGTTCACATTAAACTTTAAGCATTTACTTTTATTTTATGGAATACATGCACATACAAGTGTATAACAAACTTTGAAAAACTCCGTGAATGGTTAAGATTGTGCAAAATGCTGTGCAAAAAGTTTTCCAAGAATTGTATAGAAATGTTACGATATGTGTGGAAGCTATGTTATAGAAGTATGACCGTAAATATGAAACAAGCAACTTAAAGGCCTCAAAGTAAAAAAAAAAAAAAATACTTAAAGGAATTGTTGTGTTTGGTTATTAGATTTAAAAAAAAAGAAGCGAAGAAGTATTTATATTTTAAACATATGCATCAAGACTTTATTTTTTGTTTTTTGTAATTTTTCTCTCTGTGCAGACAGACGTGTTTGTGC
>JAHXMU010000683.1:3692811-3719243 GCA_019455685.1 Philornis downsi | reverse complement strand
AAAAAAAAAAAAAAATATTAAAAAAAAAAAAAAAAAAAAAAAAAAAAGACTTCAGCTTGAAGGACATGCGTTGCGGTAGTGCAATATCATCATAGAATTCTATTAAAAACACAAATTTTGTATGCAAAATTTACGTATTTCCTGAATTAAATTTAAATGCAAAGGGTTACTAAAATCGAAGTGTTCATTTCACTGGTCTCCCCATTGCTTGAAAAAATATCCTTCAGATTAGTAAGTCGAACCATCAAAATGTTCTTTGAAAGTTACATCCAGTGCTGTAGAATCAAAGTCGTGGTCTAAAATGTTTGACTAGGCTCTAAAGTCTGAATTTGTGCACTGTTACACTTTCTTGAATCTTGTATTCCTAAGTCGAATAATACTGGCTGACACGAGTCATTTTTCACCAAATGATATATTGGACAGGACGGTAGCCTGCCATCTCTTCTACACATATAATAAAATACTAATAAAGCCAGCATATTGTTTCCAGTATTTTGACAACACTATCGTCAGAGGTCGGAAACCATGACATATTATTGCAACCTTTTCAAGCATTGGGAAGTAGTCAGCAGTTTGTTAAAACCGGGGACGAGACCAAGTTATTTGTTAAGAGTGGTGACAACTATAAGTTTGGGGTAGGAAATAATTTTATATGTCTTAATCAGTATAGAAATTTCAGTCAGGTGAAATTTCAGTCAGAAATACCTTCATCTTCGTTTTGATTTCGTGCAAAAGTGTGAGGGATGGCAGAAGTAGCAGGGTTCATTGCAACGTTCATATAAAAAAACTTGTTTATAAGGGCGTGGCAATGGAATCTCGCAGAACTATGTTTACTAAATGCCTGATGCGTTCTTCATTACCGAATTTACTGCACTTGATTGACAGTATAAAATTAGGAATATGTGAGTTAAATGGGTTTGTTTATATGGGAGTTGCTAGAGAAAGCGTGGCTGACCAGTTGATTTTTTTTTAATGTTACTAAGTATGGTGATACAACATAATAATTGTTGTATCACCATACTACGATGTAGGGATTGCAGTGGAAAAAATAAATTTCGATAATTCGGCCAATTTGTATGGAAGGTATCAGGAATGGTGTGCCGTTGCCCCTTATTTTCGTTCTCAAAATATAGATCACCAAACGCATGATGAGTGCCAAATTTGTCTAAATTCAGTATAACTGTTTGAAGCTGAAAATATGTGGCTTATATCAGCTATTTACATGGGAGGTACCAGAAGTGGCGTAGTCACTTGATGGATTTATCTCACATTTTAACAAGCATAATAAATCGATTCAACGGACACAAATCTGGGATATTATATCCTATTAATAGGAAATTTCAGAGCAAAGATTGTTGCATTTTGGAAAATCGAACCATTTACATCGAATAGGGTATAACGATGCGGCCCATTTTCATCCTCAGACTTTACTTTTTTAGCAAATACTTGTTATAACTTATACCAAATCTGGACTAATTTATTAATACACCTAGTCATTTATATAGGAATTGGTCGATTTTAAATATAATGAACAAAAATTTAGATTGCCACTTAGAGAAAAAATCGTAAAATTGGTTTAAGAGGGGTCAGAAGGGCCTAGTCGACCATTTACTGTCCTCGGATACGATCTCACAGAATTGCAGATTGTGCACAGTTTTAACAAGTTTCGTAAATATCGTGCCCATCCCCAGCCAGTCAGCCAGATTGACGGACATTGCTCCATCGACTTAGAAGGTCTAAAACAAATTTAGCCAAAATGTACTTGGTCTTTAAACGTTTCCTTCGGCGTGTTGCATTTCTGGCAGTATCAAATACATTCATACATTCATTCCTTCAGTTGAAAATATGAAAATAAAGTCAGCCTCGACGTTAGGAGCAAGGTATCGCTTGCAAAAAGGGTTATTTGAAAGTAAAATTTTCTTTCAAATATAAGGACAAATCGTCCGATTTATATATCATGAACTTTATGACGACAACCACATAAACATGCATTAAGCAGATCAAAATACAGTGATGATGAAAACGCTGTAGCTCTGAAAGTTTTCATGAAACGAGAATAGGAGGGCGACCAGAACTCTTTATAAAGAGTTTTATTTCTGAAGCGGTACGAAAACTTGGTGTGTAGAATTTGGGTAGTATTTTTCCACGTGCTGCTTATATTATACAGGGTGGGCCATATGAGTGTTGGCGATTTAATTCTTTAATTTCTCGGCCGAGGGAAGTCACTTGGACAACATTAGTTTTAAGTCTTAAAAATTCCCGTGTTTCTACTTTTTAAAAATACAAATATATTTTTTTTATGCTTCGTAGTTTTTTTTAATTGAATATTTAAACCGCCAACACCCTTATGGCCCACCCTGTATATAAGAGTATCCCCCCTAACGATTGTAATTGCCTTGCGATTGACGAAGGATTATTTTGTCACGTGTTGTGCGGTTGCTAATGTGTAAAATCGCAGATTTGGCACAAAAGTATACCTCGTATAATTTTCAGTTATTTGTTTCAGATAGAAATGCTTTTTTGATGCTGTAAAAATGGCTTAAATGTCACGACTTTTTTTATCAGCGGTTTTAAAAGTTTGCTTAGAAATGAGTGCACAGATTTGACAAGAAAACATATTTGCTTTATCCGACAATATACAACTCTAATACAAACAAACCGTACAAAAAATATCCAAATTCTGGAAAAAAAGAAAGTGAATCATCTCTGCAGGGATTGAGCAAAATTATATTCCTCATATATTGCAAAAAATCGTTTAAAAATCTCTAAAATGTAAATACCTATTTGTCCAGATACAGAATTCCTAATCGCCAAAATAATTTAATTTTTGGTTCTCCCCTTACTTCAAGTAATTCCTTAAATAGGAAGTGTGCACCAATTGCCAAAAAATGGCTAAAATTAAAATATGAATCATCGAATTAAAAAATACCGAAATTTCCAACCATTTATCTATTAGTCACTCCATTTCCCACATTTATTATTATATTATTATAATTTTAAAATTGTTATTAATCAATTCTTTATTTTTGTACTACTTCATTGAAATCACCATTTACAATCTGTTGTGTGGTAATGTGATCCTTGCGATAGATGACATAATATCGTATATTTAGTGGTTCACTTTCACGTCAAAAATATTTCAAAATATTTTCTGGTATGACGTTCCTATGTGACCGCAATTATTTGCGAGCCTTGCCTGCAGTTAAGAATTTAGTCTAATGAAGTTTTTCAAACTGCAGAAATATCCAAATCTAATCATCCGCGTTTCTTATTAGAACGGTGCTTAGGGTACCATGTTTAGTTTACTATTTTTTTAAATTAACGTTTTTACATTCACCATATGTGAGCTTCAGTTTAACAAAGCAAATTTTGCTTCCAACATTTGCAAACTTAGAATATCGTTGCAGCGCAAGAAGAGCAGAGGATTTTTTTTTTAATGAATTGTGTTAATGAGGTAATTCTTTTTATTTTTTGCTTACTAATTCTTTATTTAGTCACTCAAGCCTCTTGAGATTTTTCATAGAATGTACACCATGTAGCCATGTACCGGTCAAAAATCTGAATTTAAATATGGGTTATCCATTTAGTGGTTTCAAAACCGCAGGGCTGGCAAGGCTGTCAGTTATTACCTGTCATCTGAAGTGGTATTTATTTCGTGAAAGGTTTGCCATTTACGAATATGGATCGTTTAACAACCGAAGAAAGCGTGAGAATAGTTAAGTCTTGAAACGTGGGCTTCCAATAGAACAAATTTCTCTTCAACGATGAAGCTCATTTTCCACTCGGTTGTTACGTCAACAAGCAAAATTGTAGCATATGGGATTCGGTGAACATAGAAGTAATTGGGGAATAGACATTGCATCCGAAAAATTGATTGTTTGGTTCACATTGCGGTGTAGAGTTATCATTGGACCGTATTTTTTTCGAAAATGACACTGGAGAAACCATTACCGTCAATTAAGAGCACTGTGGCCGTATAGTAACCGACTTGTTTTGGCCTACAATTGAAGATTATGAACTGGACGATATGTGATTTCAAGACGGTGGCACGAGCTATACAATGCAATCGATTTTGGCTTTATTTTATGAGAAGTTTCCAGAAAGCGTAATTTCATGGTCATGAAGATCATCATTGGCGATTTGACGCCGTTCGACTTTTTTTGTGGGGTTATGTCAAAGACCGTGTTTGCGCGAACAATCTCCAGACGTTTGAGCGTTTGAAAATCAACATTGGTTATCGACGAGATGCCGCCCGAAATGTGGGAAAAAGTGGTCGAAAAGTACTCCAAAAGGATCCACAAGTGCAACCAATCCGGGAGCGGATATTTAAATGACACTGTATTTCGTACATATTGGCTAAGTCCAATCATTATAATGAAATTAAAGTTTCATCGAAATCATAGCTTTATGTTTGTTTTATTTAACTTCACGTTTAAAGCCGAAAAATAAATAAACCATTACTTAATTTTTTTGCACCGTAAAGTTAAAAAAAAATCGACCAAAAAGCCACGCTCTCTCAGACAGTTCTCATGCAGTCTAAATAATTTTACCCAAATATTCCTAAATTCATATCCTTACTTAAATTGCACTAGATTCTATATAATCTAGCACGCATTACGCATTTAGTAAACTTAGTTCTGTGCATAAAAATGGAGTGGATTGTCATTCAGCTTAAGGTTCCACACCTACAGATTTAATGATTTAGCAAAAATTAATCTTTTTCTTCTTACATGCAAATATCTGAAGGGCCTCTCTTGTACATATGTACTTGGGTATTTGGAAAGGGTATGTGGAAGTCAGTTCAAATGACTCAAATTTCTATACTAGTTTATAATCTTCTTGTCTATGGTTACGGGATATTCTCATGATAAATTTGTGCTTAAAGATAAGACTACAGCAAAATCCCCGATTTACTAGATTTTTGTGTGACAAGAGGTATTAAGAAAGAGGCAGTGCAATGTGAATCCATTTATGACTTGTGGTCTGACCACACCCCAGTAAAGGTAACTCTGGGCAGAAAAATTTTGCCTGCATCAAGAAGTTGTGTACTCCATAATAAACGAACTGACTGGAATCTCTTTCGACATTTGGTAAAAGCTAATGTAAATATACACATTGCTTTAAACTCGGATAACGATATAATAAATGGAGTTGAGCAGTTTAGCAATATTTTGCAACAAGCAACCTGGAATTCTACCCCTTTGAATGAAAAAAATATACCCGAACAGAACAAAGTTCCATTGAGTATGAGAGAGAAAGTGGCTGAAAAGAGAAAGGCAAGGAAAAAGTGGCAGAGAACTAGATATCCGCCCGATAAAGCGGTTCTAAATAAGTTAACAAAAGAACTCAAAGAGATCTTAAGTGTTGAGTATAGTAAAATAAATGATAGAGATCTGAAAAATTTAGATGCAACTGCAGCTACTGACTACTCTCTATATAAAGTAATAAAGCGTACGAAGAAGTCCATAAAACACGATCCCCCTGTTCAAACCATACAGAAGACATGGGCTAAAAGTAATTCTGAAAAAGCTGAAACTTTCGCAAAACATCTGGAGAAAGTGTTCATACCTGATGAACAACATGGTAATGACGCTTTTTTAAATGAGCTGCACAACTTTCTATATGAAGATTACCAGATGGACTTGCCCATAACACAAATTACCAAATGCAAAGTTAAAAGTATAATTGTTGATTTAAAAGACCGAAAAGCCCCGGGATACGACTTGATCACAGCAAAAGTCTTAAAAGAATTGCTTCTGGAAGGCTTACAGCTTCTAACAAGAATATACAATGCAATCATTTTATAGTTTTTCATTCCGCCACAATGGAAAATATCTCAGGTGAGGGTGATACGAAACCTGGAAAACCACATGAAGAAACTTTCTCTTATAGGCCCATAAGCCTCCTACCTATACCATCAAAAGTCCTTGAAATTTTATTTCTCCGAAGATTAAACCCAATAATACAGTCAAAAAACTAATACCTGATCACCAATTTGGTTTTAGACAGGGACATGGGACGATTGAACAGGTTCATAGATTAGTTGAACTGATAAATAAATCTTTCGACACGAAAAAGTATTGCAATGCGCCATTTCTGGATTTTTCACAAGCCTTTGATAGGGTATGGCACGAAGGTTTATTATTCAAATTGAGGAAAATGTTTCCCACGAATTTCTTCATTTTTCTGAAATCTTATCTATCTGAACGAACCTTTTTTGTTAAACACGGCGAAGACATGTCGGACATGCTTAAATCGCATGCGGGAGTACCTCAGGGCAGCATTATTCGTCCTACCTTATATCTGATTTTCACTTCGGACCTACCCACAGAAGAAGGGACTCTTATCGGCACGTTTGCAGACGATACAGCTGTTCTTGCCACTAATGTCAACCCGGATCGAGCATCTAGAAAATTGCAAAATCATCTCGATACCATAACAAAATGGCTGCGGAAATGGAGAATAAAGGCAAACGAAACGAAATCGGTTCAAGTAACGTTTACACTTCGGAGAGGATGTTGCCCTCCCGTGTCTATTAATAATTTTAAAATACCTCAAGCAAATGATGCAAAGTATCTGGGCATTTATTTGGACAGAACACTGACTTGGAGAAAGCATATATTTACAAAAAGACTGGCCTTGGGGCTCAAACTAAGATCCTTAAATTGGCTTTTGAATGGCAAATCCAAATTATCTTTAGATACCAAATTAAAACTCTATAAATGCGTCTTAAAGCCCGTATGGACATATGGAATCCCGTTATGGGGGACTGCAGAAAACTCCAACCTTGAAATATTGCAACGCTTTCAATCCAAAGTACTGCGAACCATTTCCGGTGCATCCAGATACTTCTCGAATAAGCAATTGCATAGAGAATTGAAAACACCCTTCATTAAGGAAAAAGTCCAAAAATACTCCGCTAGATACATGAATCGTATTCAACAACATCCGAATCAGCTGGCGTCCAATCTGATGAACGAAACACCATTATTTACCAGACTACGGAGAAGAACCACACAGGACCTGGCTACTAAGCAGTAGGGACACTCAAGGAAGTGATCCCGAATAAAAATAAAATTTTAGTATATATAGGTAAGTAGTATGTAGGCCAATGTAAATATTACTGAATGTCCAAGGACAGATTGTAGCAAATACAGAATTTAAAAAAAAAAATAAGACTTCTACCGTGCTTTTAGTTGACATGGTGGGGGATGGGTGAGTGAGAATACCTTCAACCTATTATGGTAAAATGCATATCTTTTTTAATACTGTAGGTGCAGGCGTCAAATGTTGATGCAATCGGTCTCATGGGGAGAACTACCCCACTTAACGCACTCCAAGAAAGTTGACTTATTTTTAACTTACAACCGTTGGCAGCTTCCGAACACGGGAAAAAGCTGTCGAGATTTGTGACCATTTTTAAGGCATGACCCTAAGTGGTTATTGAAGAGGCCCAATGGCCTTTTATACTCAATTAACTGACGATGGTTCGGTACGTCATTCACATTAAAATTAATTCAGTACGAACATTTTTCCCGTATAAGGATTACAACAAAACCTAGGTATTTTGCTAACAACTTTACACCCAAATTGTATATAGATATATTAATAAGTAATTAAATAAAAGAAATTAGATTAAATTGAAAACCAAACTTTTCCATATTTCGTTATAATTATTACGTGGAAAGAGATAGACACGCGGGAGGACCATCCCGGTTCAATATATATTTTTTTAAGTTTCCGCTTTATCTGTGGGAGTAGTTATTGTAATATCTGTGGTCACAACCCATAACAGCCTAAGTCTGTTTTTCAATATTTTCAGTACAGGAGGTTCAAACCTTTAGAACCTTCACTGAAAATCAGGAGAAGGTGTTTTTTAGAAAACTTTGCTACAGATTCCAAGGAAACGAATTTCTTTACTTAGTTGTTAACAAAAAATAGTTGTTTATTCTCGCAGTCGAAAGATATTATCGAAAAAGACACTTAGGCTCTTATGAATTGTTGAACGAAAGAAAGTCAAAAAGTTCAAGTTGAGTTAGGCTATTATTCCAGATTAAATAAAAAACTTTAAGTTTGGAGAAAGACCTTAACTCAATTTATGTTCATCAAAAAACGAAATTGTAATTCGGAATAAGAGCTTAACTCAAGTTAGGAAAATAAAATTGTTTCTTTATTTTTTTGGATTAACGACTTAAGTTGATTTAGGCAATGATGAAGAAATAATGTTTATATTTGTTGTAATCCTAAATTGACTTAGGCAGTTATGCCAAAACAGTCATTTAGAAAAATAACTTAAGCTATTAGTTTTTTTAGGATTAATTGCCTTCCTAGAAGAGATATAAACATGAAAAGAGCAAATAAATTTAGATACGCTGAATACGATGGTGCTAATAACTCAATTGTGTCCTAACTCGAGTTAGGCTGTTACGGGTTGTGACCACAGATATAACAAAAAAGATGTTGTACTGGAGAAATTATATACGTTTTAGTGTGTATGTGGAGGCTGTAGACTGCAAGTGTCATTGGAAATGGGTCCGGCAGGAAAAGAATTCCCCGGTCCAGGCTGGACCGTCCCTGAAATATAGGGCTATTTCGACATGTATCAAATATCGCTAAGATCAAGCTGAAAGTTGACAGAGTGGATGAAATAATTATTCCAGGGCACGGTATTTCTAATGAGCATATTTCATGAAGTATGTGAGAATTGGTTTAAAACAACCCTGGAAGAAGTTTTTGCGCCTGTTTTATGGCCTAAGAGCAGAATACTGAAGCTTTAAGAGTTTTTACTATGTGTAAAAGTGTAACTATTAAAGTTAAGATAGTTGTAATATTAGTTTCCATTAGTTTCCACATTAAATCATTTCTGTGGAGATATATATTTGTTTTCTTACATTCCCCACAGCCGTTTCTCTGGTCACCCACTTTTTTCGAATTTGGGCGAAGTTTTCAGTTTAAATAAACTTTCGTTTAACAGATTCTCTTCCTTTCCATTGGTTGCTGAATTTATCACACTTTATCAGTATCATGTAAAAACTTCCTCTATGCCTTGAGAAAAATTTTAAAATACCAATGATTTCTCGAAATTATCTTGAAAAGAAATGAAAACAAATACAGCAACTCAAAACTCCAGCACTATTGCAAACTATTCACTCAGTCATTCAGCTGTCCATTCATCCTTATTGAATGGCAAACTTAAGTGCAAAATAATGTTGGAAGTCGTTGGTAGAGTAAAAGTTATTTGACACTTCGAGGCTAAGAAAATGGGGGAAAAGTTACGGCAATAAAATGAGATTTGTTTGAATATCAAAGAAGAAGAATTTATGTTGCTGAAAATGAAGTACCAACTAAAACTACAACAAAATTTATATATAATACATACAAATTCAACGAACGCAGAAAGTGTTTTGTTCTGGTAAAATGAACAAATCGGTTCGGTAAAGCAAAGACATTATATTGTGGGAAGGAAAGATTTAAAAACTTGAAAGCCCAACCCTTAACTTTCTTGGCTTGAATAGATTACGTGGAAAGAGCTGCCAAAGTTGGAAAGTTTATATATTATGCAAAAAATAATAATTTTAAGTTCAAGTTTAAAAGTCTACCAAGCACTGCGAAAAAGGATTGCTTGGCTAAAATCTGTTGTTGTATTCTAATGGAGAGTAAGAAAAAAAAGTAACCAATAAAAAAAAAAAACAAACAAAAACAGAACAGAATATTCAGTCACTGAATTGACTAATTATGAAATATTGCCCCAAATTATCGTACAAAAACAAATAGTTCGAAATCTGAAGAAGCCTTCTATTTACAAATTAAGGAAGGACCATTAATTTGTTGCACATTGACTTGATTTTGTACGTGATCACGGGTTCAAGCCTTTTACAATTTTTTCAGCGGCGTTTATCTCGATGTGTCTGACTTACACTTCGAGTAGTTGAGTGACCGACAAATATAGCAAATGCCTCTCATAATGTGACTTTCGGACTCGCTTTTAATCTGTAATATTAAAAATAGAATACATGTTAACTCACTGAATGTTAAAAGCTGTCCCATATCTCATACATATTATGCAACATATTATGGGGGTGTTGAAAGGAGCATAGCATCGAAGTCCATATTCTACCGAATTTAGTGTCACTAACTGAGAGATATGCTACTGGAAAGTATGCTATTTTCGATGTACAGAGTGTCCGTCGGGAAGGTATACTACTTTGCTTGTTTGTTTTGATTAAATGCAAGAGAATGGATCTTATATTGATAATTATCAGATAAATGTCCGCCTCTGTTAGCCTCACAAATGCGAGCCCTTTTGAGCACATTTTTCATTACATTCCCACACATTTTACGCGGTATTTCATTAATTTCATCACGAATATTTTGTTTGTGTTGCTCAAGCGTTTTGGGTTTGTTTGCATAAACCTTGCTTTTCGGATATCCTTACAAAAAGAAGTCTGGAGCATTCAAAACAGGCCGTTTTCAGTTTCAAACAAGTTAGGTCCAATTATTCCTCCTGACCAAATTCCACACCAGACTGTCGCTTTTAAAGGATGCAAGTGTGACTGATGAATAATTTGAGTGTTTTCATTGCCCAGAACCGACTATTCTGTTTATTCACATATCCATTCAAATGAAAATATGCCTTGGGGGTTGTCATGGGCGAGCTGTAACATCCTATTGGCATATGTACGGCGGCGTAAATGGTCTTGTGGAAGGAGCTCTTGTGTCAATTGAATCTTAAATGGAAACAAATGCAAATCCTTGTACAAAATTGTGGCCAAAGTTGTTCTTTGAAGACCAAGCTCCTACGCGTGGCGTCGAATTGAGGTTAATGGATTGTTTCGAAGACTTTCTTGAGCAGCAGTGATGTTTTCAGCCGATCTTGCAGTAAGTTGTGGTCCATGCTTGGCCCTATCAGCTACAGACCCTCTTTCTGCGAAAACATTCACTACACGATAAATTGTGCGTATTTGTTGGCACGTTGTTTCTCCCAAAAATTTCACGTAGCTTTCTCATCGTCACAGTAATCGATGATTGATTTTGATAAAATGTTTTAACGATTAAAACACGTTGGTTTATCGAATATTTTTCCACAATAAATTACTGCCAAATATGAACTGTCAAGACTAATGTTTAACAAAATGGCGGCAAAACAAAGTAGTATACCTTCCCCAGTGTGTTCTGGAAGATAATAGTTTGGTCTCACCAGTTTATCTTGTGACAGATTATGGCGAGTGTTACATAAAGCAGTCGAACCATATTCCTATCCTCTAGTTGTTTTAACAACACAGTATTTCATTTCATACTTAGTTTTGTCGAAAAATTAATAATTTTGCACAATTTTGGATTAAATTCAATGTTAGCATCAACGACCTGCATTTTTGTCTATTGTTTTAATTTGTAGTTCTTGGAGAAAATTGAAAAAAATCGATCGATTAAACATATTTCTGATACCTCCAATAGAAATGACCGATTTAACGTATACATTCTTAGGTTCATATTTGGCAAACGCAGTGACTAGCAAGACTTAGCAAAGTAACATCTAGCAAGACTTAGCAAAGTAACGTGGGCGGCACCACGCTTGTTTTTGAAAAAGAGATATAGCAGCCAAACCAATCGTCATTGAAGTTCAAAAGTATGTCAGTATCAATCACGAATTTTGTTAGGTTATAATCATAGACATGTCTAACACATTATGAGAGATCGATATATGAGATTTGTTAAGAAAATTAAAGAAATTTACTTAGGAAAAATGGATGTTGTGATGACATTTTGGAACGAAATTCGTAAAAATTTAGTTGTGATAATTAACGACCGAACCAGATTATATCTGGAGAGGATTAAGCAGATAATCGTGTCATTGACAATTTAATCCAGGTATATTTTAGATAAGGAGGTGGGTGTTATACATATAGAAAATGTTTCTTTCCCACTTTGTTTGAATGACGAAAACTGGATGGCCAAATCATCCGTAAACTATTATTCTGGTCAACATTTTTAAGGAGGCTCCCTAGACCATAAAGCCGTTCAAATTTTACATATGAAAGTAAAACTAAGTTGGTAATTAAATATTGTTATCATACAAAGATCTGCAAAGTTATTCTATTTAGCCACTAAGTAAGGGCATTGAGTTTATGGTGTTATCATTGCTTTCCATGTCATGTTTTCTAAAGATAGATTCGCTTAAATAACGGACTTTTCCCAAAGGATACCAAACGTCAATGCTGCTGCTATAATCAGAAGCTTTTAATTGGTGATTAGTATTGGATGATTAGGCCATTGGCTGTAATGTGAACAGTGCAAACGCATGACAATTTCACGCTAACCTTAGTCAGTTGACTCTTCGCTAATCAAATATGGAGCTATTAAGCTATTCGACTACACAACTATTGAAGAATCCTCATTAATCCCTTCCTCTCAAATCCAGGGAGTGCTATGATCAATTCAATTTCGTTAATAAAACGACATTATTGGCATTTAAATGACAATAGTCCATCTCATAGCCGTCAGGTTCTCCTGCCTGGTCTTACCCTTACATAAATTAAATAGCATAATACAAACCCCCAGATTCGTCGCCATCATGTCACATTTAACTAAAGATCCTGTGACATGCACTGCAACGTATGTGCCGTTGTATTTATTTCATAATACAGAGATGCCTAAACCTATACGTGTTGGGTGCCCAAAATAATAATGTAAAGCGAATTCAATAAATAGGGGATTACTTCAAAAGATTGCAGCAATAATAGAGCAAAGTTGAAATGTCAAAGAATTCGCCGATTTGTATTAGCTAGGTAACTAAAATATTTCAAAACCTATCTTTCTTCAGAAAACCTTGGTTTGGGCTTATTTGATCAATAAAAAAAAAAAAAAATAAGGAAAGCATTTAAATGGATTTATTATTTATATTATTTATTTATTTTTATTATTAATTTGTGTGCAATGTAGGAGAGACATGGTTAATCGGTCGACCTTTCTAAACTTTTACCAAGCATTACAACAAAATGTAAGTCAGCGCGACTACGAATTCGGAATTAAAGAGAAAAACTTAATATTTGTACGGGAGGTTTCAGAAGGATCTGGTTTGGTCTGTAGCTTATTTACAATCTCCGGTTATGATCTTGCATAAATTTCACAAAGTTTTATAAGACTTACTAAAATTGTCATGCATTACAGAGTACACATTTTTTCTGTATCCAACGCTATGTTTAGAGACATCGTGATAGCTTACATAATAGGCTGCTATACGAAGGAAAATTGTCGTTTTATTGATTGTGAAATGAAATCACATTCAGGGACAAAACTCGTTTGCATATTGACGGCTTCGATAACCGTCAAAATTGTCGAATTTGGTCATGACAAAAAGGTCAAAAAGTACTTAGCTTCCTTCTGGAATATTAAATTATTAGACATATGAGGAAGTTATAAAAGTTATCCTTACTTAGTAAAACTAGTTTTTGGGTACCGAATGCAAAAAGTACATATTTTCAGGAAAATACAAGAAACTCAACTTCTTTTGTATGAATTCCTATTACTATATTGAATTTTATACCACATTTGTAAATCTCCTATAGATTGACTAACTGGCTAACTGGTCAAACAAAAAAAAAAAAAAAATAAATAAATAAATAAATAAACAATGTTAAATACTGCTATGTAATGCTGCATTTGGAGTTTAGAGTACCAAGTATCTTTAAACCATGACCATGCGTTTCATGACTTTTTAAATCCATTGAGCGATGTCCGTCTGTTTAATTTCTTAAAACTGGACGCAGCCAAATAACTCCCAGGTCGTAGCCTCGGACTGCAAGGTACTATAGGTATACCTCTAGTATAGTACCTGCAACTCCTTTACAGCAAATATTCGTCTTTCACATAATTTCTTAATTTCTGGTAAAAATTGGAGAAAATCGAGCCATTAACACTACCCCTTCTAGTACTTCCAATGTAAATGACCGGTATAACTCATAAGCCAGTTGGACTAAATTGGGTTAAGTTTGGCACACGTTGAATGTTTGCCAAAATAGAGTCCAAGAATCAAAACGGAGCACAGTGCAAAGCCCACTCTTTTTTGCAGTTCGGCTGACTGACATTTCTGTACTGATTTTATTCTTCGTAGGTAGTTCGATATTCAACAAGTACTTCTTAGTTTGAAATGGAAAGAAATTACGTGAGCGCAACCGCAGATATTTCATGCATTTCTAATTGACACGCGTGTTACTCTTTTGCCATCACGGCCTAGTCTATAGTTAGTTTATTGATAGATTGTATGCTGTCTATACATATGTATAGGTATACTCGCATGAGTATTTACATCTGCCATGTGCGACGGCATTTATGATTCTATTGGTTATATAGGTGCTAAACGGCAATAGTATTAGTACATGAAATGTTCGTTTGACAACCAAGAATGACAAAAAGTAATGATAAAACAATAGACATGAATGGTGGTTTTGAACCATGACATGAAAAGTTAATAATTTATGTGCAACATAAAGTTGGAGAAAACAAAAATGTTAGGTAAAAGATGAACACTGTATACTTCTAATGGAAATACTTGATACTTGACTTGAATACATCAACCTAATAGTCTTTGTTAACATTTTATGTTAGAAATTATAAGAAAAATAAATAAATAAATAAAAAATTATTTCAATTAGCTCACATTTTTCCTATTTTTGGAATCACTGTGTAATTACTATACTTAAAAACTTTTGCTAGACTTGTCGATTGCTCAAAACCCCGAACTGTTCACCAGTATATGATGCATGCAGGACTAAAATCAACGATAATGTGCACGGTGGTCACGTCGAGCCACGGTAGCCCACGTAACACCCTACAGTACTATTAAGTGATTTTTTCCAGTTGTTTTCTTGTTGTTGTTTTTTCTAGTTTATTTTATGTTCATTCATGCTCCAGCATTTTACAAAGCTTGATTGACGAAAATAAGTTTTGGCAACCAATCTGCCACTTTGTTTGTGAAACCCACAAAAAAAAATACTGTTTCAAAGCCGATAGTTTTTTTTTCAACAAAATCAAAGAAAAGAAGTTTGGAGAATGGTTCTCATACGTAAGCCCAGCAAAAATTACTGTTACAAATATTTGATTAAAGAACTACGTACCGACCGCCCTCATCGATGATTTTTAATTGAGATTGTCCAAAAACCAACAGGTCCTTTCCTGCAAAACTGGAACATGAAGCTGTTCTTTCAAATTAGTTCCAGGCTATATTGTTGCAGAATGGATTTTTATATATAATTTTAAAATATAGAATCGATTGTTTATATTGGTTTGGTTTGATTTTACTACTGTTTTTTTTTTTCACACATAATGAGAAATGTATGTAGAAAATATATTTTGTATAAACATTCTAGAAGTGGTTCCAATGCCCCTATTACATTAAAGACCCAACAGATCGGGGACACATTACCATAGAATTTATTGTAGAATTAACGTTGCTGAAACTGATTCCGAACAATGCTGGTAGTGCTTCTGATTTTCTTCGAGTCTGTGCAATGAAGAAAGAATTCTCATTAAATTGAGAGTTTTAGCTGCACAAGATCTGATAAACTGTTCACAATCATTGCAGCATGTCTGCTGATGAAGATCCGGATCTGGATCCGAAATAGTTATCTGCCGTTATGAGAAAATCATTCTGCTAAAAGTGAATTGAAACTGGCGCATCCTTTAACATGCGAATTTAAATAACAGAAAATCAAGGTTGTAAATCAGTTCCGCACCGAACAGCTCAAGAATTGTGCATTATACATCACTACATTATATATCACTGCACTTTACGAGTTACAAATTACAAAGAAGAAATTGCATTTTCGCAAATGAATCAATTTGTGTTGGAGGTACCATTTGGGGTAGCTAAGTACGAAAATGTTTATGAAAAACTCAATATTGTATTTTCTCCGTATAAAATTTGGGAGTAACTATCATGTGGATAATGTAGTCCAGCTTTGAAATTATTAACTGCAAAGTTTTTGTAATACTGATTTATTGTTGTCCAGATCGATTAAGGAGAAATTGGTTCATGTTTATATCCTACCTGGTATTCTATATTGTTTAGAGTTTAGATATATTGTATAGAGTTTAGAGTTTAGATATAGTGGCACTAATAAACAAAATATGAGGAAAATTCAGAAGGCGTTTAAAAAAGTTATGAGATATTGATATTCACTGAGGTGTCTTGTTCATATAACACCGTATGTTAAGCATTTTCTGGGTTGTAGTTTTAAAAGTTATGTGGATTTGAAGTCTTTGTCTTTTTAATTCATTTAATTTTTCACATTTTACTCGTAATAAATAGCTTCTTATTTCTAAAATAACTACACTCATGGGTCGTGCTTTTGTAGTAAGAGTAGCCCGAATTTAAAATTTACTACCAAGCCATTTGAAAAGTTTTAAATTATGTCCTGATTCTTACAAAAGGCACAATCTACAACACTTTCAGACTTTGCTGTAAAATTTTGCCTTTATTACGTACCGATTATCTTTTATTTCCAAATTGTATACTGATTAACTTCCAACTTTTAAATTAGTCTTTTTTCATACTTTTTTTGTTTTTAATGATCAAAATTTCTTTAATATCGCATAATATTTTTATAATTTTAAGTTAAATTTTTATTACGTGTTTTTTTTTTACTTGTAATATTGAGCAGATTAAATCTAATAGATGAATTGTTGCATATTGTAATTTACTTATAATTGGCCGGAAGGCTTTAAATTATAAACCAGAAATAAATAAATAAATAAATAAAAATATAAGGGTGGCTGATGAATGTTGCTATTAAGATGGAATTCCTTTCCAAATTCCGATTTTCTGGGTTTCAAAAACTCTGTGTGATTTCAACAATATGGTGCAACTTGTCACATAGCTATGCTTGGTTTAGCAGAATATCAGGAAAAATTTCTTTTCTTTATTTCAGACAACGCACTTAATTCATTTCCTTGAATTGGATAATGTCCACATCGGCAGTTTTCTTACTAATGAAAGGTATTATGAAAGTTTGGATCCTGAATTCGATTTGCTCTACACCGATCAGATTTCTGTTTTAAATTGAGTTATTGAAGCAAAGCAAACCGCTGCTACAGAGAGCAAAACGGGTCAAATTATTAACTGCACCAAAGGTTCAAAGGTGGATCGATTCCCTAAAACGAAACAACACAAAATTTTAGCTGGTTTGTAGTCGTGCTGAAAATATAAAAGTCATCTACAACCGTTTTTTTCAATCATACCAAATCGTATAACAAAATATATTTCCCACAAATGCGACAAATCTTCAGTAAAAGTCATTTAATACAATTACCTAACCAACAATTCGTTAATAAATAATATATGGGAAGAGGATAAACAATAGAAGTTATGGAATCATTTATATTCGTGGATAAAAGCCAGAAAGCAACCATTTTAATTTGTGGCACAAAGAAAGATTATTGCTTATAAACTCCAATCTGGTAAAACACAATTCAATGGCACTCTTTGTTTTCAAGTTCGTTTTAATCAAATATAGCATTTCGATTTTTTCGTATAATTACTTAATTACCAATAATTGTTAGATTAATCGAATAACGATTAAATATTTCCACACTATAGAATGGAATAATACTGCGAGTTATGTTTGAGACATGCGGTGTTTTCGGGTATTTGTTGGGTGCAAAAGATATGTTTTTTTCCAATAAACTGAGATGTTTTAACTTAAATATTAGAATAGTAGCTTTTGCTGTAATTTAATGCAAGTCGAACGTCTGTCTCTATGAATGGATTTCCCTTTCCTAATCCAAATACAAAGTTTTCTCTTTAAATTTTGTAGTTACTTTTATTCCTCTTCCAAATTCATAAAGAATAATCTGAAGAAAGCCATGGACTGACATTTTTAGACCGGTATACTGTAATATTCATCTGAGATCTATGAAGTAGTATATTCATGACCATAGTAAAAATATATGTATTTGGGCACCACACAACAAATTCTTTAGCATTTCATCTACTTATTATCTATCCAAAGTACAAGTGGAATGTAGTAGCAGAATCGATAATGCTACATTTTATATTCTCGAAAACATAAGCAAACTCTTACATCTTAATGTCGAAGTGGTATAAGGTCGGACAGATCTAAGGCCACTGCTTTTATTTGTCACTTTTACAAAAAGTAGACTTACTCCTGAGAGCCTTATTAACACACCAGCCACATGATACTACAAAATAATTACCCCTCTGAATTAAAATGCAATTCAAATAAATCGAGCACTTGCAATTACTGAACTGAACGGATAAGTAATATTGCACTGCATGATCTAAATTAGCCTTTAATCAATTATAACGATATCTCACGTATTCTATGAAATCCTTTTCTGCACTGACCAACCGAATAGAGAACCACTTTTCCTCTTCGGCCAATAAAACTACTTTCATTGAGCTTAAGATATATAAACTTCAATGGTCCGCCAGGGGTTGGTGGGTGTGCTTGAATATGTTGAACTTGTGGTGTTAACCAAATGTTTAAAAATTAGTGACGCATTAAATTTCTATTTATATGGATATCACTTGGATTATTCATACTGACACCCTTTCAATTGATGTGCCTCTGTTGCTGTACGGGTCGTTGATATCCCTTCCATCTCATTGGACATTAATATTTCTAAGCATATCCAATATCTCAGCAATCCCTATCAATTAGTATGCTTACCAAGTAATATTAAAACATGACCAAATGCTAACAAACATGTTAATGGAAAGGATCACACAAAGCCCAACATCGACTAAATCGTCTCTGTCTTAGCAGGAATGGTGGTATGAGTAACAGAGCTAGTGTGAGCGCGTATGCGTGAGGCAAACTTACGAATACACAGAACATTCGTTTGACATATTAGTCCCAAAGCAATCAAAGTAATTGATGAAATGCCCCATAACGTTGAAAGTGGAAAAGGCAATGGCAATGCGACAGGAAAAGTCGCTCCAACCCATCTCTATATAACCCATATAGGAATTACAACAATAGATGGATAGATGGATGGACAGAGATAGAATTCGATATCTGTATGAATGTGAAATATTTTGATTGAATACGCCTCTAAAGAGGGCAGTATTCGTAAGTGTGTGAATCTGTTTTGAGATTAATCAGTTATGACTTTATTATAATATAGATATATAGATTTGTTGACTGATTTTGGTTTATATATAAGAGTAACCGTGAATAATTTGATAAGTTATTGCTTGGAATAGAGGAGAATTGAAGGGAAAGCATTAGGATGTTCAATTTTTATTATTGAGAAGGGAAGAAAAACATTTGCTACATTCTCTCCATCATTAGCTAACTTATATTATTTGTAAATTATTTGTAGACATGACCGAACATAATGATTAGTATACGCAATTATTGTGGCAGTCTGATTCATGTCTTTGATTTGCTGAAGCAATCACATCGATTTCCTACGAGATTTCCGAATAGGCCAGCAATAGACAAGTCTAGCGAAAGTTTCTGAAACTGAAATCGTTGAGGACAGTCGTTAAACAGTAAGTCCCTCTTCGTGAGTCTAATACTAGAATGGGCCATGGAATTGAAGGGAATTTGGTTGATTTTCGTTAAATTATTTCAAGAAAACCAGGCAAATCTGACAGATGCATTTCATTATTGGTGAGATAATTCTTGAAAGACGTCGCTTTGCCAAGCACATTATTTGCTTCATTTAACTTTTTTTATATTTCGTGTTGAACAACGTAAATTAATTCTGAACCCGGTATAACAAAATTTGTAATCTTAATTTCAGATTTCAATCAATCCAGACTTCAGTATAAGTTTGACAACATGTTTATTTGACAAAGAATTCTTTATTGTGGTCAAAAGTTTGTCGAATATGAAAAACGGGCCTGAAATATAAAGTCGTGCGGCAATTTGATGATGGCACCTTCTGTAATTACTCCATAAGTGTTTGTAAGTGATGTACATCTACTTCATTTTTAAAATCCAAATTATAGGACTATGAAATTGTTCTGAAAAGTGGGTAGCATCCCTAAAGTTATTACCCGCAATACGTTTGAATGAAAAAAAATCGTTTATTTGGCCGCAGTGGGACAAGTGCTTTTCAAAGACTATTAAATGGAGTACCCCTGGTTCGCAAAAAATTATTCGGTCACGGTGGATTAAAATCCATTTTGGTATACACAACTTTCAATTATATGATTCTGAAGTTGTTCTGCAATATTTGTGTAGTAATTTCGGTAAGTGCATTTTAAGATTTATTATAAGCAAAATGTTTTTTGACAGAAGCGAATACTTATTTTGGTCAAATACGAAAAAAAAGCCTGAAATATAAAATCGAAAATTGCAACAACCTGAAATTATTCAGAAGCATGAGGAATATATATTCTAAAATTCCTACTCAAGGGTTTCAAATCATTCCCTTTTGATTAACGCAGTGAGTCAAAAGTAATTTTCGATTATTACTTTAAAATTTCAACTGTGAGATTCTGAACGCTTTCTGTACATCTGAAATATGCGACGTACATATGTACTATTATTACCTACAATACATTCGGTAAAAAAGGAATGATTTTCTTGGGCGACAGTATTGCGGCTTTACACCTGCTAAATCAGCAGTTGATCAGATATTCAAAAATCTTACTGAGCAACTTTACACCAAACTTGGATTTATATAAAAAATCAGCCGATTGTGTAACGTCCTTAATGTACTGTTGGGAATGATTTAACAGGGGTCATATGATACTTTCTACCACTACGTACTACTCGCCTATGATATTGACTTTATTTGCAAACAAATGCGAAATGTTACTGCAGCTTTCTCAAGCTTTAAGATGGGGTTAACAAAATAGATATAGTGGTATTCGAGGACAGGATAAAGTCACTTATTTCAATGAACAAAGATTTTACTCGTTTGAGGTGCTGTGTGAACGCTAACAACCTATAACTTTGGGGAAGTGGGTGAATTCATCTATACTGGTTTTGCAGAGAAGAAAAATAATTATATCTGCTGGAGATTAAGCGAAGAGCAATGCTTTTGAACAGATGTTATTAACAATGCACTGTATGAGCAGTACAAGCAACATGGTCAAGGGCATCGAAATACAGCAATTGTGTTGGTTGCAGCCATGTTGTGCGGATGGACGCAATCGGTCCGTTCCTATTACAGCATGTTATAATGGGAGAAATAAACTCCACATTGTCTTAAAAAAATGCATTTCTTACATTTTTTTTTTCAAGATTTTTCGGATTTATCTTACCAAAATAAGACTTGTGTATGATTATAAATATTCACATTTTTATATCCGCCGCTAAAAGATGGAAGAATATTATAATTGTCATTGTGTCCATTGCAAACTTACAACCCCTAATTAAATGATGAATAAAGTTTACCGAACTGTGAATGTAAAAAAATAAATAAATTTTGTTTTAAATGTTTGCGCATACTATTTCATTCTACACTCTATGCTATTGTATTGTTTATAAAGTTAAGATGAGTTTGTAATTAATTACCAAGCCAAACACCTAAAGGAGAAAATTGTAAATTGTTATTACACTGTATTCGATTTTTCTTGGGTTGCTTTGTTTCTATTATCCAGAATACTTACGTAGAGTGGAAAGCACTTAATTTGTTTAATTTTACTTTCATTTCGAGGTAAGAAAATCAAACATTAAATCTTTTTTGATCTGGAGATACCACTTTACATATCTACTACATTTTACACATTTGCATTGTGATTTTCTTACGTTTCTGCGCTTCCAATACCCAGAATATTTCCTTAGATTGGAAAATACTTAATATGCTTACTTTTCGTTTCATATTAGAGAATTACTACTCTTTTGATGGAAATTAACTTATTTTTTTGGCGTTTTGTCTTTGTGCTTTATGTACTGTGTTTCAGAAGCAATCAATTGAATTCGAAAGGCCAAACGGTTATATCACATAATCGTAATGGTCTCGATATTTTTATGTAAATCTACAAATTCTTTAGCATAGATTTGCCCAGCAAAAAGAGGCATTTTATTTAATATATATATATATATATATATATATATATATATGTATATAATATATAAATGGATGCAATTTACCACAAATATAGCATAAAAATATCATTTTCATGAGCACTTCTATAGAAGCACTGACAACTCAGTAGAAAATGCGGCAATTTTGAATATAAACATCAATTAAAGTATTTGAATGACATGCTCGGAAGGACGATTAGACCTATTAAAAAATATACCTAAGGAGGGCGTCATTTTTCCGCGAATAAAACAGCGCAAAAACAGTCAGCTACCAAATTGGAAACCATTGCAAAAAGAAGGAGCTGCGAGCCGTATGAAATTTTGTGTTCGCTCGGTTCAATGGTTCACCCCATCTTTGGAATATTTGCCCATTCGAAATGCGATTTTAGCTCAATGTAATGGTTCAATTTAAAACAAAAATGAAACTCGAATTCGATTTGTTTGGCACGTCCTTGCCGTTAAGGAAAATATTAAGGATGACTGGCGTTTTTCTTGATCAGACCATTTGAAAAATAAACTGGTGGGTTCACAGAACCGAATTCAGCTAACAAATTTTTCGTGCTCTATAATTTGCAGCTGAAATTGCGAAAAAGTGCCGGAGTAATGCAATCCATATGATTTGATCCTGAAGAGCACTAGTTATTCATAACGTGATGTGAAGAAAAAGCTCTCGGACACTCTTACAAAATACAGGGTGACGCAATAGAACGTTCATATTTTAAAAATAGATTAAAAATAAAATAAATAATAAATACAAAAGGTATGGTTAAAATAAATCTAAGGCATTGTAGAGTAATAAATGGAGTTTATTTTTTAAAAATAACATCATCCAAATGGTGACCCTCTCTACGACGGCACTCCTCTAACCGCAAACAAAAATTATTGAAAACTTTCTTCAGTAATACTGGTGTAATGGCTGCCATTTCATTACGGATATTCTCCTTGAGCTGAACGATGTTTCTTGGATTATTACTGAAGACTTTGTGTTTGAGGTATCCCCACAAAAAAAAAGTCAAGAGGCGTTAAATCTGGACTACGTGGGAGCCATGGGATATTACCCCTTTTCGAAATCAGTCTGCCAGGGAACATCTGCTACACCACCGCCATGGAGTCATTTGATGTGTGACAGGTAGCTCCATTTTGTTGGAACCAAGTTCTGGATTTCACTATTCTTGAACTTTCAATTTCTGGAGCCAAAAATCCGTCCAAAATCTCAATATAGCGTTCCGTATTAACCGTGACGTTGACTTTAGGACTATGCAACGGTTTCTGGTGTTTGATTTTGGGATTTTCACTGTTCCAGTAACGACAACGGTTTACGAACCCATTCATAAGGAAATGAGCCTCGTCAGAGAAAAGGATATTGTCAAAATTGAAAAATCGATTAAGCATTTCATTAGCAAATGCGAGCCTTGCTACGAAGTCAGACTCTTTCAATTATTGTGTTAATTGCAGCCTATATGGATGCAGTTTAAGATCCAATGTTAAAATTCGTTGCAAACTCCGTTGCGATAATTGTAAGGCAGACGATCTCTTGCGAGTCGACATTTGCGGATTTCCTCGTACTGACTCCATAACTTTCTCAACATTGTCTTCGGTCCTAGATGTTCTTGGGTGACCATTTGCTTGTAGTTTAAATGTTGAACCGGTTTCTTCAAAACGCTTTACCCATATTTTAATTAAATTAGCATTCGGAGCTTCACTAATTCGCCGTAGTCCATATTCAGCACAATATAGTCGCCTAGTAGCAATATATGAACGAGAGTTCTCGTAAACTGCGCGCACGCAAAATGCGCGACGCTTCCCGTCGAGGTGATTCATAGCGACTAAAACTCCATGAGCCCGCCAACCCAACGATGTAGGCGCCCCCCCGGCCGCGTCTTTTCTTCCACGCAAAAAAAGATGATGCAATATACACGTTCTATTGCGCCAGCCTGTACTTCAAAACCACCCTTCTGAAGATATTTGTGTCGGAGTCGTGCTATTTTTCTTAAGTCAATGTTATGATAATTATGATGATAGAAATATTAAAATTGAAATATAGTTTGCCTTGTGAAATTCGCATTACATCATCGAACGGCCCTGTAAAATCCCCAAAAATTGATTTACGTTTTTGTTGTAATAAAATTTCGATTACGAACTCGACAAAGTATGACTTTGACATTTGTCAAAAGTTTGAATATTACTATGGATAGAGAGGTTAGTGTACGGATTCGTTAGCTGTGAGTTAAAAATATAAATTGTGTTGAATTGTACCTGTAAGACATAAGTTTTAAACATTTTGTGTAATAACTGATTTTTCTATATTTGAAAGTCAATATTCAACAAATTCAACAACGACAAACCTATACAGAAATTTCTTAATTATTCAAAAATTTCTGTCTAGTAGAGTTTCTTTTTATTTACAAGAACTAAAATATATATCAAAATTTACTCCAGCAGCTAGGTCGCCTTGAAATGAATGTCAAATACAGTTTGATATTTGTTATTTGACCCACTCAGCAATCACCACCCACTTAAGAAATGGGTCGATATTATTGCTATTTAGTTTCGGTTTTAGCTTCTGTGTAAAAATAATAATAGTTGAATCTATCAAATTTCAACGTTAGTTGCTATTAGCACTATTGGAAACAATTTGTATTTGTCTTACTTTCTTTTTGACACTACAAAAGTGGAGAATAATATTCCTATGAGAAACTACTTGACATGAACAGAGCGTCGGTTTTTATAAATTTTAAGCGATTTTTGGTTTATTTCAATTTTTTGTTTGAGGCAATGATCTAACTTCGGATTACAGGGAGAAAAATAAATTCATAAAAAGTGTTGCCAGTTCAAAAAAATACTTATGAAACTGGAGGTATTTCGGATTAATTTCATCAAAATTTTTTGGTCCAAAATGGTCACAATTCCTTAGCGTACCAAAGCACCATTTTTCAAATTATCCAACTATCCTCATACATGATTATTCCAATATCGGTTGACTGCAAATATGTGTAAGCACGTATGTGTGCTTCCATATGTAACTGTGTGTGTGAGAAACATACAGATTTTAAACGTATCAAAACTTATAAAATACTCCAGCGGTGATATTGAATACACCGTAGCAGCAACACAACGCAACAAATTGTATTGTTATACATTTGGGATCTTAAAGCTAACGCGCGAACACACAAACATTCAAATAACTGGGACGTACACTACTCCAAATGAATGGGCTCACATACACACTTCAAGTAATCCACATAAACACAAATGTAGGGTATTGATATAAATGTATATGTTGGTATTGTATATTTGGGTAATTTGCCAATGTAAACACAGTCATTTGTGAGGATTATAAGGGTCAACATTTAGGTATCACTCACTTACAACGGCAGGTACACACATTACACAGTGGTGTAGCGACAGAAGCTTTGGAATTTAGTTTCACAAATAGAAAAATTTCAAAACAATCTAATTCTATACAAAGTAATTAACGTATATCAGACCGATGTCTGCGGAGATGGAGATAGGCTGCGTTTAATTTTCTAAAAGCCTCCAATTAGTTGAGAGGTGAAATTCAGAAGCAAATTGAATTCATCAGGACCAAGATTCCGGCCATGCAATTCGTCTTTCAGGAATTATTTGTGTACGAGCAGTTAATATAGAATGAAATTCTGAAAAGTTTTTTGATTCTTGGAAAATTAGTAAAATATTTTCAATTTTGAATGATATCGGGAAAATATTAGAAACTTCAAATATGGCACATCCTGCAATTTGTAATACCAAACTTCGCAAAAAATATTGTTAGTACATACAGCACAATATAATTGACAAAATGTTAAGTAATTTCCGCATGCGAATTAACGGTTATACGAACAAACCTAATTTCAAAAAATCGGCCAATTTGATTGGAAGGTACCAAAGGGAGCATGGAAATGAAGCCAATTTTTATTTTCGGAAATGAATTTATGCCAAATTTGACAGGTTTCAATTCAAATGTTTGAAATGTAGAGACGAGGTCGTTTGCCTGGGAGATACCAAAAGGGGTGACATCTTTCAAACAGAAGCTTAGATTACCACCGCCTACAAATTAGAACTTATGCAAGAAGTATTACATTTCTGAAAATCGGACATTCTGTATGAGATTTATCAGAAGTGGTGACTCAATGCGCTCCCTTCTCAAAAAGCTACGAACAAAATTCGACAACTGACAACTAAATAAATGGAAATATGTGCCAAATCCATTATCTTAGTGGGAGGTATTAAAAGGGTTTCATTGTCATATTCACGACTTAAGTATGTTATATATTAATCTGTTAACAAAACGAAATTTCTGAAAGTTACAACTTTCTTTGAAAAGAGATTCATTTATATCGTAAATATCCATATTATGCGATAAATATATATATATATATATATATATATATATATATATATATATATATA
>JAHXMU010000683.1:3554078-3692801 GCA_019455685.1 Philornis downsi | reverse complement strand
TATATATATATATATATATATATATATATATATATATATATATATATTTTTTTTTAAATGCGCATTAGTGTAGAGCGATTCGTAATTTCTGGAAGACAAACAATGCGTTTGTGTATTTGTCCGAATAAAATGTAGACATTTTTTAACACAGTGTAGCGCGCGAATCGTGTGACTGTCAACTATCAACTGTAACGGCGGAGTTCCAACGAAAACTCCCAAATAAATAAATATATAGAAACTCCACTTTTCTCTGGCCCTCATGGTAACCTGATCTGACAGCACCAGACTTTTTTTATGTGATTAAGCCAAGCAAGATGTGCACAAAATTAAACCAAGGAATTTGACTGGATTGCAGCAGCCCATTAAACCAATAATGAGTAGATTCCGAATTTAACTCTTCAGGCTGCAATGAATACTTTTCTGATCAGGTGTCGCATATGCGTAAATAAGCAAAGAGTAAATGACCTCCATCATGACGGTCCATCCAAATGACAGTCCTTCATCTTCAAAACTAATTAGTTATAAATAAATAATACAATATAATATAATACAGTTATAATAAATAAATAAAATTAAATTTTCTATACAATAAAAAAACTAAACTCATTTATTTAAAAAAAAAGTTATTGGAATTTCTTATTGTATTGCATCTTATTGTATTGTATTTTTTAAATTACATTTATAAATTTCTGAGAAATATACGGATGTATAGGATGAATAAGAACAATTTGCGAGCAGCTTGAATTATTAAAAAGAACCAAATAAATTTCTTTACTTTGCAATTTAATTGGTAATTTTCAGAAACCAGATCAGCAGGAAACCAATTTAAAATATTTTCATTGTCGTTCAATTAAAAATAAGCAATATCGCAAATGTAAAATAATGAATTATAAAAAGGTTCCCAAAAAATTTAATTTCGATAATTTTGTCTGGCGTACCTAATTAAAAGAAATATGGGGCAACCCATTAGAATATTCATGTATTTCCCTTTAATAACTATATTTGACACAAATTTCGCCATATCATAGTTTCCCTAAGAAATCTCAGAAAATGTAAGCTCAGTTAAGAAGAACTTAGGTGTGAGAATAATATTCTATGCTGTTATGTAAAACTGACACCAAGTTTTATGTATAAATAATTTAGTTGGTTTATGTCCATAGAATGTCCGATTATTCTTGTTTTCAAGACGTTACTTAAAAATTTTGAAATAGTTCTTCTTTCCGTTTGGTTTCAACAAAATTGCACAACTTGTTACGTAGCCATGCACATATGACAGAATTGCAGCGAAAATTCTCTAATCAGCAAATTTTACGAATCTCTACTTTCCGTTGGGGCTCAAAATCACAGTAGCTCACTGAGCCTGATTTTCGCTTATGCGAATATTACAAACAGGAAGTTTACAAAGCAAAGTCAATAAAAACGTTGGATGATTTAAAGCAATGCGTTTAAACGGCAATTGAGGCTGTTCCTGCTCCAAAACACATAATAACGATGTCGGACGCGAAGGGTGGTATAATTTAAATTTAATTGTTATAGAAAACTATAAAATAATAATAATAAAAAATAATGAATAAAGAAAAAATAATTTATACGTATTAAAAAAAAGTTATTCGAATTTCTTAATATGCCAATTTTCAACTACAGGTACACATATCCTAAACCAATTACCAAAGAAAATGTAAGGCTGGGGTATGATACGAGTTAACGACAGTTATCACTAACAATTTTCAGTTTCCTACAATATTTAGGGTTATCCATTCTGCGTTTTCAAAAGTAAAGTTAAATAAAGCTATGATGAAGTTTTTATTTCATTTCAATGCTTGGATTTTGCCATTATGCACGAAAGACAACGCCATTTAAATAACCGCCACTGGATTGGTTGCAGCAAAGGATCCTTGTGAGATTCCTCCATCGTCATTTTCGAAAAAGTACTGCCACCAATGACACCTTTTGACCATAATGCACAGCAAACAGTCACTTTTCCAATTTAAATTCTAGTTTCTATTCTAGTTTCTCCGACCCGCATATGCGACAGCTGCATCATTGAAGAAAATTTTGTTCGATTGAAAGCCCACGTTTCAATCACCACTGTTGTAGTAAGATTTAACTATTCTTACGATTTCTTCGGTTGTTAAACGATCCATATTCGTAAATGGCAAACCCTTCACTTAATAAATAGGTATTCAACAGCTGACAACCTTACCAGACCAGCGGTTTGAAACTGCTAAATGGATAACCTGATATTTATAATTTATGCCTTTTACAAAATAACCAACATGAAACTAGGAAAATTGACGATGAATTTATAGTCCGCAAAATACTTGAATGAACTCTTTCTTTTTATAAAGTAAATATTTTGGACCCCTATGATCTTACTCAGAGGACACATCGACAGTTGTGATATAATTGTTATAAACCGCAAAAGATTTTAAGTCTAATTTTGCAAGTTTAAACCACCAGCAATTCTGAATTGTGTTCCTTCATTATATCTTAAAAACCATGTTTTTCATAAACAGTAGTGGTTAGTCGAAGTGCCGTTTTCAGATGTACATAGTCCTGCCATATGTTCTGTCACACAATTTCCAGCGCTTATCGTTCAAAATTTCTTGCGGGAATAGAACCGTTAACTTTTTTTTTCAGAACACATGCACTGATTAGTGAAGAATACTAGTCAGTTTGCAATCTATTAACATGGAGTGGGGCGTTAAAGAGAATCGAGTCGGCGTAATAGCGTTGCATAAGTGCGGAAAGAGTGCTGGCCAAATTTTCGAGTTGCTAAAACCACTCGGAATATCAAGAATGTTCGTTTATCGTGCTATTGCTCGCTTCGGCGAATTGTCTGGAGTAGAAGACAGGCCAAAAAGTGGTCGTCCGCGCGTTGTCCGTACGAGTGCGGTAGTAAAGGCAGTGCGTGAAAGAATTCGGAGAAATCCCCTTAGAAAGCAGAAAATCATGTCGAAGGCATTGGATATATCAACCAGATCCATGTCTAGGCTGATTCGGGATGATCTGCATATGAAAGCCTATCGTCGGTCCACGGGGCATCTTCTAACTCCTCAGCTAAAAAAAATTAGGCTGGAAAGATGCAAGCGGCTTTTGCAGTGGCACGCGGACAATGGCCATGAAAAGATTCTGTTTACGGATGAGAAAATTTTTACCGTGGAAGAAGTTTTCAACAAACAAAATGACAAGATTTATGCCACTTCGTCTAAGGAAGCGAAAAAAGTTGTTCCAAGGGTTCAACGTGGCCACCATCCCTCTTCCGTAATGGTTTGGTGGGGGGTCTCCCACCATGGTGTCACATCCCTCCATTTCTGTGAAAAGGGCGTAAAAACTGATGCAAAGGTTTACCAAAAAGATGTGTTAGAGGGTGTTGTGAAGGGTTTGACCAATACCCTTTTCAATGGACGTAGATGGATCTTCCAACAGGACTCTGCTCCTGCGCACAAAGCTAAAATCACGCAGGAGTGGCTCAGAGTCAATATTCCTGGCTTTAAGCAGCAGAAGATTGGCCATCAGGGAGTCCAGATCTCAATCCACTGGATTATGCTTTGTGGTCAGAATTGGAGAATATGGCTTGCAAGACTCCCCACAGAAATTTGGGAAGCCTTAAAACAGCATTAACCAGAGCAGCGTCCTCGATCTCCATGGAAATCGTACGTGCGGCTATAGCCCAATGGCCACACCGTTTGAAAGCTTGTGTTAAAGCAAAATTCGGCCATTTCGAGTGAATACAATTTTTTAGCCAATATTGTCTTCTAATAAATGAAATAATTTTGAATACAATATGAATATTGGTTTTTTTTCGCGTTTTATATTTGTAACAGAACATATGGCAGGACTAGGTAGATAAAAAAACTTTCCGTGCAATCATCCAGAGGGATGAAAGTATATAACTTTTAACAACCAGAAAGTTGTTTAAGTCTTTTGACCAAATGTTTTTCGTGACTTTTTTAAGCCGATTAAGCTGTGTCACTATGTCTGCCTGGCGGACTTGTTGACTGGTAAACATTATGAATGTTGCAAACCTTTATGAAACTTCTTAAGAATTGTAAGTGGGTTATATTGATTTGCTCCTTCTGGGGCCATCCAAATAAACTAATCGATTTTCCGAAATTAACTTTTTTTCCTCTAATTCGTAGACAGCAGGAACCAAAATGTTTGTCTCTTCTAATATCTATTAAGCAAACCATTGATATATTTTTTACTCTGCATATATTTTTTGCTAATTTTCGGATTTTCTCTGCTTTTTTGTCATCTCCCATACAAACGACGGTTTTATTTCATATATTCCATCTCTTAATCCGTTGTAATAAAATGATTCAAATTTGGCAGATATCAGATATCATGAGTTCGATAAACCTGGTTCAGATGATGATAGTGGACAACACTGATACCCTCTTTCTCGTGCCTCTCGTGTAAATTATTTGATTTATCGAAATTTAATTTTTGACCTGCGGTTTCCAATTCTAGGACTGCAATAACCTAAAATTGTATCAGTTGTGTTCTATTATAATGCTTAGTAAAATAAAAAAAAAAATCCTCCAGATAACGACGTCCTTTCTTATACTTCCCATGTAATTCATATGCTTCGTGGAATTGCACTAAGTTCGGTATAATTGAAGATGCACCAGGCGTTTATACTGCATTGCTATTTTAGGGTACCACACATGCAAATTGGCTGACGTGGCAAACATCTTTCGACGCAATGTACTGCTACATATAACCAACCAACTGGATAGGAGAAACCCCAGATGGCTCTGCCATCCACTGTGCATTGCCGCATAGGTCCGCTATCGGACATCCAAATAAATATGTATATATTTGTTGATGAGATGATTGGTGTACATATATGGACTTATTTTTTCTGATCAAGGCAATAAATCAAACTCATTAGTGACACAGGACGCTTTCAATTGAAAAAAAAAAACAGGATGGGAACACTCAAATCACAAATATTTATATGCATAGCTTTTAGGTGAGTGAGCACGTGCACAATTCCCTAGTTGCAAAATACTACTTACACATTAGCCATGGATTCAAGTATTCAAAGGCCTTACCTATTCCCCCTGGATCTACATAATGTATTGTGGGTATGCTAATAATCATAGTCTTGCTTATTCCGGCTTTCTCGCAAGTTCAGAATACCTTCAGAATACCTTTACTTTTGCAATTTGGTCGCCATTTGTATGTGGTCGTCCCTAATACTTTCTCTCTCTCTCTCTTTCTCTCCTAATTCTACTGCTTGATATTAATCTTGGCATGCGTTTTCTTCGGCCGTGGAAGGGGTAAAACAATTACTATAATTGGTTAGTGTTATCTAAATGACTGAGTAATTTATATATTCACCAGGCGTATCCGCAGGGATTGAAGTTGGCGAAAAAACTTTTTTGTAAATATAGTGGCTGAAGCGTCTTGAAATGAAATGAGTTTGTAAATTTTGTTTATTTTTTGTCGTTTAAGTTGTCATCACGTTACGTTTCAGCTTTTTTACATTTTCCTTTACTGCAAAATAATTATGATGAGTGCAGTTTGCAAAGAAAAGTGATGACTCAATGATGTCTTGTGCGTTTGAAGGGTTTGATTACACTACGTGGTTTGATGTAAGAAAGTATTAGCGTTTGGGGTCGCAGATCATGTGAGAACTGGTCAACTGGTGTTCAAAATTGTGGCGTATGTGTTTGATATGGATTATTTGCATGAAATAGCATCGAATAGAATTTCAAGAAAAGTGGCAAAGAAGTTCGACTTGCTTTGAAAGTTTTGCGAAAATCCGGTGCGATGTCAAATGAAAATTTTAATTTCCTTATGTTTTTCTAACTGTGGAAAAGTATAATTTTAGATGCAGCAATTTTATGTTTCTCTTAATATCTCCATGCATTCGACATATAAATTGGAATATTTCGCCAAAGCAATTCCTTGTGCCGAAGGAATGGAGGTATATGTTATTTAAACAAAAATGTAACAGTCAAAAGCAAGCGTCTGAAGTACCAATTATCTAAATGTGCTCCATCTCACACAAATTGGATGATTTTTAAAAAATCAACTCTCCCCCTGTGGCCATAAGCAATATTTTTGTCCTTTCAGTTCTTTAAAATGATAGGTAGAGCTTGAAAAAATCGACCGGTTAATCATGTTCTTTCTGGCAACTCCTATACAAATAACAAATTTAAACCACTTATTTTTATGCCCATGTCTTTTATCCAGTTGCGCAAAATTCAGTAGGACTTTGTAAACACTGAAGCGTGCACTGAAATTGAAAATGGGCCGAATTGCTGTGCTCCTTCTGGTATTTTCCCATATAAACTGACTGATTTTATGAGTTAAAATTTTCCCCTGTAACTCCTAATTTGTATAGTGCAGAAACTAACTTATTTATTTGCACCGCCTGGTAGAGCTTGCGACAGATCGATGAATTAGCAACGCCTATTCTGACACCTTCCATATAAATGACCAATTTAAGCTATGTACCAGCAAAATTTTTTCATACCAATCAGCTCAATAATCACCACAACTACTGATGCAGCTGTTGTTCATATTTAACTGAAATGCCTATGATTTTAACATTGACTTGTCATAGGGGGAAAGTACTTGCAACTTGACAACCATTCAGTACTATTTATGTAACGCAGTTTTGTAGTTCTACAATACAATTTTCGGATACATTTCTTAAAAATAGCTTATTTTTCAAATTTATTGGATTATATAGTCAAAATTAGAGTTCTAAAATTAGACTAAGCGTGATAGTTGCCGACAAATATCTAATTGGTTAAGGTACATAACTTACATAGTGATGTCAATATCTGGGTTTAAAGCTTAATAACGTTATACTGAAAATTCATGTCGCAAAATTTGTGTACTACTAATAACTTTGCAAGGGGGAAAAATTAAAGAAAATAAAACCATAACAATATTATTGGAAGCAATCTGGAAATACTTCTGCTGGAAATATAGAGTCGGTGCATGTTGCTACTTTGTCACTAACGCAAATGTTGTATCTCCAGTTTGTTTGCCGGGGCGTTCTTACCTTCACACCTTTCAAGTAGTTGTACTGAATGGGGTCGAATTTGCCGTACGTCGTGCTCTTGACAGGCTTAGTTACAAAGATAAATATGGACGATATTGCCATGCCCTGCCATTCTATTTACTAAATTCAGTATAATTAAGCAAGCATCAGGCTCTCAGTAAACTTTGTTCTACGAATGAAAATTAAGATTAGTCTATTCATAAAAGTCAGCAGTTTCTCTGTAATTTCTAAGCAGAAGACAGTAGGTTATAAAGATCTTATAAGTGAATTATAGTAATCATAAGTAATAACAATTAAATTCTGTAAATAGTAATTTCGCTTCACCTATTGTGCATTAATTCACAGAATTGCCGATGATAATGTAGTGGTTAAAAGTTGAGTCAATTCAGCTAACAGAAAGTTCTGTGATGGGGTTTGTTCTCCACAATGCTTCGTGTCAGAGACAAGATAAATAATGACATTTATTCTATTGAATTTTTTTTATTGAGTTCTTGAACCATTATTATAAAACCAAAGATTTATTTGTGTACAGCTCCAGGTGCACAAATATGAAGATTTTAAGAATATAAAAACCGGGTTTTGATGGTTGCATAAAAATAATTAGCAAAAATACATTTTTTAACCAATCTGTTATTTCTTTTTTCTTTTGTTATTTCTAAATAAGGTCTTGGAATTAAAAAACATACAACTTTATTTTAATGACTAAATACAATTGTCACTCTGGTATGATGTGTTGTATCACGCATGAGCGTTATATAATTTGAGATGTCGTTCGACATGGTCACCAGGCGACTTATAGTTTGGAGTAGTGAAAGCAACACGAATCAGTACAGATATTTCAATCAGGTGAAATGACTCACATGCTTTGCTACAAAAGCTTATTGAAAAGCTTCTACAAATGCTTTGAATTAACGCACAGTAAATGATGATTAATTATAACTTACTGAACTTAACTATTATGGCTTAATTATTATATTATATTAGCTGAAGACATAGATTCCTCTACTAATTTATATGTGAGGTACCCTCACAGCGGCAAAGCAGGCCGTTTTCATTTGCAGTTTAATAAAAGTATAATGCTTTTTAAGTTATTCTGAATTTACTACAACTGAATGATAGATATTAATGTAGAAATATATGTATGTACGGCCGAAAGAGTGCGGTTATCCGGTCGAGTTTTTCAAATCTTGCAAAATTTAATATAATCTACAAACAATTAAGTTACCGGTGTCTACCATTTAGTGTTTATAGGGCAAAATTGTAAGAATATGTGGCTTAAATGGGCAATTTGTTAGAGGGCGTGGTTGCTTGGTCGATTTCACCCATTTTATTTCAGAAATTATGAAGCGATATGACGAGAAAACCTTAGGTTAGAGTAGTCGGTGAATAGGGAGTTACGGGGGGAAATTATAATTTTGGAAAATCGGTAAATTTGTATGGGAAGTGCCAGGTAAGTTTGGTGTAAAAGATATGAATTAAGAAATATATGGCTTAATTTGATCATTTGTGTAAGCTGTGCCATAAAATAATTTAATAAACACAAATTTTATAATTTATATCTTTCGAAGTTAGAGACGGAAAATCAGCCTTTTGCAATTCTCGATTACAATTTAAAAAAAAAAAAATGATCATTAGCATCACTGTTTAACAACAAGTACAAGATTGTTGGCTCAGTGAGAATAAAAAGTTTTTAAGGTTTATACCCGTCTCAGTGCGTGCTAGTAGTACTAGCTATTTTTATAAATCCCCCAAAATTAATACAAAGCTGAAGTTATATTCATATTTACCCAGGTGAGAGTATTTAAACAAAATTGCCTTGCGGGCACCCGCAGTACGTGCTTGTGTTTTTTGTTTTTGCGAATCACGTCAACAGCTGTTTAGCTGAATTGTGTGATTGGTACAAAAAATAGTACGAATATAGTTCAACCACACGCAGGGTTTAGCATACCTTTAGGCGTATTTATAAATGGACAGGGTTACCGTGTCTACTCCCCCAGTTGGAGAACTTTCAGTTAACACGCCAAAATCGTTAACAATTCCAAAACCTACTAAAACTATAATGACACCAGTACCAGGACTTAATAGTCCAAATGTAAATTCCCTTACTCCAGGAAATGCTAGAAATCATTATGAGATTGTAATTTCTCATAACGAACCCATTGTATCCGAGGAGACAGGAAACTCCTGGACCGAAGTTCCATCAAAAAGGCCTCGCAGTCCAAACTCATCCCCGAAAAATCGGAAACAGGCTACTTTGGATGAGTACTGGTTGGGTGATCGACCAAAAAATCAAAATCGATTTTCTGGGCTTGAAGCCGATGAACAGCTTAAACAAAAGGAAGTCGTTCACAAACCTCCTCCAATTTTTGTTGATGGTGTAGTCAAAATCCAACCACTAATTAAAGAACTCAACGAAAAGGTAAATGAAGGATACGTTCTTAAGGTACTAAACCATAATAAAGTGAAAATACTACCTAAAACCCCGGAATTCTTTTCGAAAATTGTGAAAGTTTTGGAAAATAAAAAAACAGAATTCTACACTTATAAACTGAAAGAGGAAAGAAATTTTAAAGTAGTGTTAAGAAATCTCCATTATTCGACGGATGTGGAGGATATTATTGATGCTCTTAAAAATTTAGGACACAACGTCAAATATGTCCATAATATAAAAAGTAGGTATACCCAACTTCCCTTGTCATTGATTAGGATTGAATTAGAGCCCCATGAAAACAATAAGGATGTATATCAAATTAAAAGATTGCTTAACACGATCGTGTCTTTTGAACCCCCCCGACCAACGAGGGAAATCGTACAATGTTCTAATTGTCAACACTACGGACATACGAAGGCTGGGTGCCACAGAAAACCTAAGTGCATTAAATGCGCAGGAGAGCATCTATCAATAAATTGTTCTCGAAAAGCTCCAACTGCAGATGTAAAATGTGTTTTGTGTGAGGGAAATCACCCCGCAAACTATAAAGGTTGCCAGGTCTATCAAAAGATCATTAACCCCAATAAAACCCCTTCGGCCAAAAGAGCCGATAATTCTGCCCAGCAGAAAACAACATCTCGCGTTGTTTCTGATAAAAATGTTACCTTTAGGCAACCTCCTGGTTATTTCCCCGTTTTACCAGGCCCTCGTAAAGCTGGCAAGCAGCCTGACAAACACCCCTCGTCAGGTCCCGTAGAGTCAGCCCCTCTTATTGCTGAAAAGCAACCTGGCACTCCCGTGCTAGGCACTTTTCCCGCCTTAGGTGCAAATTACCCGGCACCTCTACAAGGCAAGGCCGCCGAAAGGCGCCATGGATTCACATATGTAGAAACCGCTAGAAACGGAAACAATCCAAGACATAATATAAGAGAAGCTGATACAAATCCAACAGAGAGCAAATTGATCACTACACTCACTGATGAATTCCGCGAAATGATGGCGGTAATGAAGCAGATGATGCAGCAAATGACTGCAATGACCACAATGTTGGTAACTCTAATGTCTAAAATGCCATAAATTCGATCGATTGATAATAGTCTTGTGGAATGCAAACGGGTTATCTAAACACAACCTGGAAGTCAAAACACTTGTAGATATGCATAATATCGACATTCTGCTTGTCTCTGAAACTCATTTTACCCGTAAGGATTATTTTTCTATACCGAACTATAAATTCTATCACACAATACATCCAGATGGTACAGCACACGGAGGCTCTGGAATACTTATAAGAAACAACATAAAACATCATTTGTCAAACCCATATGCAAGGGCAGAAATACAAGCCACAACAATAGTGGTTGAAGATTGGTCCGGCCCAATAAGTATCTCCGCAATATATAGTCCCCCAAACACAAAATAAGTTGTAAAATGTACAAGGAGTTCTTCAAAACACTTGGTAATACCTTTGTCGCAGGTGGCGACTACAATGCCAAAAACACCATCTGGGGCTCTAGGCTAACAACAACAAAAGGTCGTCAACTTCAATATGCAGCTGAATCAATGAACCTATACATGGTATCAAGTGCACAACCGACTTATTGGCCAACAGCTGCAGCAAAATCCCCGATTTACTAGATTTTTGTGTGACAAGAGGTATTAAGAAAGAGACAGTGCAATGTGAATCCATTTATGACTTGTGGTCTGACCACACCCCAGTAAAGGTAACTCTGGGCAGAAAAATTTTGCCTGCATCAAGAAGTTGTGTACTCCATAATAAACGAACTGACTGGAATCTCTTTCGACATTTGGTAAAAGCTAATGTAAATGAACACATTGCTTTAAACTCAGATAACGATATAATAAATGGAGTTGAGCAGTTTAATAATATTATCCAACAAGCAGCTTGGAATTCTACCCCTTTGAATGAAAAAAATATACCCGAACGGAACAAAGTTCCATTGAGTATAAGAGAAAAAGTGGCTGAAAAGAGAAAGGCAAGAAAAAAGTGGCAGAGAACTAGATATCCGCCCGATAAAGTGGTTCTAAATAAGTTACCAAAAGAACTTAAAGAGATCTTAAGTGTAGAGGATAGTAGAAAAACTGATAGAGATCTGGAAAATTTAGATGCAACTGCAGCTACCGACTACTCTCTATATAAAGTAATAAAGCGTACGAACAAGTCCATAAAACACGATCCCCCTATTCGAACCATACAGAATACATGGGCTAAAAGTGATTCTGAAAAAGCTGAAACTTTCGCAAAACATCTGGAGAAAGTGTTCGTACCTAATGAACAACATGGTAATGACACTTTTTTAAATGGGCTGCACAACTTTCTAAATGAAGATTACCAGATGGACTTGCCTATTACACAAATTACCACCTGCGAAGTTAAAAATATAATTGCTGATTTAAAAGACCGAAAAGCCTCGGGATACGACTTGATCACTGCTAAAGTCTTAAAAGAATTGCCTCAGGAAGGCTTACAGCTTCTAACAAGAATATCATCATCATTTTAAAGTTGTACATTCCGCCACAATGGAAAATATCTCAGGTGAAAATGATACGAAAACCTGGAAAACCACCTGAAGAAACCTCCTCTTACAGGCCCATATGTCTCCTACCTATACCATCAAAAGTCCTCGAAATTTTATTTCTCCGAAGATTAAACCCCATAATAGAGTCAAAAAAACTAATACCTGATCACCAATTTGGTTTTAGACAGGGACATGGGACGATTGAACATGTTCATAGATTAGTTGAACTGATAAATAAATCTTTCGACACGAAAAAGTATTGCAATGCGGCATTTCTGGACATTTCACAAGCCTTTGATAGGGTATGGCACGAAGGTTTATTATTCAAATTGAGGAGAATGTTACCCACGAATTTCTTCATTTTTCTGAAATCTTATCTATCTGAACGAACCTTTTTTGTTAAACACGGCGAAGACATGTCGGACATGCTTAAATCGCATGCGGGAGTACCTCAGGGCAGCATTATCCGTCCTACCTTATATCTGATTTTCACTTCGGACCTACCCACAGAAGAAGGGACTCTTATCGGCACGTTTGCAGACGATACAGCTGTTCTTGCCACTGATCAAGCATCAAGAAAATTGCAAAATCATCTCGATACCATAACAAAATGGCTGCGGAAATGGAGAATAAAGGCAAACGAAACGAAATCGGTTCAGGTAACGATTACACTTCGGAGAGGATGTTGCCCTCCCGTGTCTATTAATAATGTTGAAATACCTCAAGCAAATGATGCAAAGTATCTGGGCATTTATTTGGACAGAACACTAACTTGGAGAAAGCATATATTTACAAAAAGACTGGCCTTGGGGCTCAAACTAAGATCCTTAAATTGGCTTTTGAATGGCAAATCCAAATTATTCCTAGACAACAAATTAAAAATCTATAAATGCGTCTTAAATCCCGTATGGACATATGGAATCCAGTTATGGGGGACTGCAGCAAACTCCAACCTTGAAATATTACAACGCTTTCAATCCAAAGTACTGCGAACCATTACTGTTGCACCCAGATACTTCTCGAACAAACAGTTGCATAGAGAATTGAAAACACCCTTCATTAAGGAAGAAGTCCAAAAATACTCCGCTAGATACATGAATCGTATTCAACAACATCCGAATCAGCTGGCGTCCAATCTGATGAACGAAACACCATTATTTACCAGACTAAGGAGGAGAACCACACAGGACCTGGTTACTCAGGACGAATAAAGCAGTAGGGACACTCAAGGAAGTGTTCCCGAATAAAAAAATAAAATTTTAGTATATAAGTAGTATGTAGGCCAATGTGAATATTAATGAATGTCCAAGGACAGATTTTAATAAATCCAGAATTCAAAAAAAAAAAAAAAAAAAAAAAAAAAAAAAAAATATTAGGTTGAACCAAGTTTTAAGAAGTTCTATAAAAATTTATGGCAGTTACCGTAAATGCCGAAGAGATGCTCAATCGACACAAATAACCTTGACGCGCATTTGGTCAAAAGATACTTGGGACTTTAAACGTTTTCTCTGTGGTTTACATTTTTGTTTCATCAAATGATGTAAATCCTCATTCCTTCGGATGATGGTATAAAAACTACATAAATGTATAAAAATTTATAAAACTGAAAGAGAAGGTAGACCAAAATTTTAGCATGTTAAAAAATTAAGAATACAATTATTATCACTCATGACATATTACCCGAATTATCATTTGGTTAAAAAAAATTTCCAAAATTTTGCGAATATTTCTTTTTGGTATTGTTCGAAACTCATGTATTAATTACGTAGGTTAGAAACTAGTGGATTGCTGGCGCTTCTAAAGGTGTTAATGAATATTATTTCGGAATATTCTCAGTGCACAGATTTCTACAAAGTTAGGTTAGATTAGGTCAGTTTGGCAGTCTGAATAGACAGACTTACTTAGACTGCACAGTCCATTGTCATACCACGGAAGCTGGAGATAGGTGTCCCTAGTTTCCCCCATTGAACCATTCTGAGCTCCTCAAGAAGCTCTTACGTCAAACAATATCTATATTGTCCAGGACTCCTAGGCCCCTAAAGAAATAAGAGCCCAGTGTTGATCCCCGAGTGTTCGCCAGGGCAGAACAATTTCAGAGAATATGTTCAACTGACTCCTCCTCCTCTTCATCCCCACAGCTCCTGCAGGAGTCACTAGTCGGAACCCTCAATCTCACTGCAAGTCTTCCAATCATACAGTGTGTTCCATCTCGCAGTATGAGGTTTCAAGTAGGTAGAGGCATGTCCATGGACTCCAATTCGTTTGGAGTCAGTAAGGTTGTTCTCAGTCTTGCCAGCTCATCCGCTCTTCAGTTTACTGGTATGTCCCCGTAGCCCGGCACCCACATAAGGTGAATGTTAAAATGCTGAGCCTGTTTCTCGTTAAGAGATCTGCGGCATTGAGTTCAGGAAAACAGAATCCAGGGATTTAATGGCAGCTTGACTGTCAGAGAATACGCTAATCCCCACCGTGTAAGGACATTATATCTCACCCATTCTGTTACTTCCCTAATGGCCAAAATTTCGGCCTGACAAACATTGCAGTGGTTAGGTAGTCTTCTTGCTATAATTAGCCCTAGTCTTTGGATCTACCTGATTATTTAATTTTGAACCATCCAAGTAGAAGTCGACATACAGTCTTACACCAGTGGTTCAGCCAGAGTGTATTCTGTGGTTCCTGTTATGTCAGGTACCATCTTAAGGATCACACTAGACCATAACCACTGCTTGACCACTGTGACATCTCTCTTAGTCTTACTGCCTGCATACTAATTATATCCAGGGGTAGTATATGCAAAATTACATTTAGTGCATCGGATGGGGTGGTGCGGAGAGCAATTGTGATGCACAGACTAGCCATCTTTTGGACCTTGTCCAGTATCCTACAGTATGTGGACTTTTCAAGAGCCTTCCACCCGAACACCCAACCCCATACAACATTATCAGTCTTGCTACTGCAGTATATAACCAATGAGCAATGCGAGGCTTAAATCCCCATTGTTTCCTTAATGTCCTCTTGTACGCATATAGCGCCACTGTGGAATTTTTGGCCCTCCCCAAAATGTTGAGTTTGAAATTCAGCTTCTCGTACAATACAATACCCACTACTCCCAGCGAGTTAGGATCCACATGGGAAAGTCTTGTATCTCCTGGTGAACAGAGCCACTTCGGTATTGTTTGGATTTACTCAGAGAAGGGCCCTTTGAAGGATGTATCTGAGTGCTCCCAAAAACTTCCCCCTAACTGCTATTACCACATCGTCTGCGTATGCGACAATCTTGACACCAGCCTCCTCTAAAGAGGAGAGAATACTGTTCAGAGCAAGGTAGGATACGCGAGATAGAACGCCACCTTGGAGTGTTCCTCTACTAACAAATTTGTTCAGGGCTAACGACCCTAATTTAGCCCTGATACCTCGAGATGTTAGATCGTACACTACCCTCCTTATACTGACCTCAACTCCCAGGTTTAATAGTACTGCGACTATCGTATCGGGAGAAACATTATTAAACACCCCTTCTCTGTCTAGAAAGGCTACCAAAGTACTCCTTGACGGCGAGTTCACCTGGTTGTTGACTTCTACATGTAAGTAACACTGTACGATTCCCATAGCCAGATTTTGAATATTGTATGCGTTTTTGGATATGCGTCAAAATTCAGCCGTAATGGGTTTACATTTTCCTGGTTGATGTACTCATAGTAGTGCAGGCGGACGTTTTAAAACATTTCCTTTCCACACATATAAACCGATTATGTATCTTTATGACATTATACAATAACCATGCTAACAACTGAATTGGGATAGTTTCTTCCTCCTTCACTCAGATATTATCCTACATTACTTTTAATCAAAAAACAGATTGCAAGAATTTAGAAAAATTGTTGAAAAGTGAATTTTTTCAAAAGTTAAATTTAGTCCTTTTATATCTGTGTTATTTTCAACTAAAATAACTATATGTTCTGAGTCTTGGCCAGATAATTGTGCGTGCCAAAGAGTGTTCTCTTCTTAATGAAAATTCATATTTTTAAGTAAACACGTTATAGAAACTTGATTATCCCTAAAATATCACATTTAATGAATAAATCATTTCTTGACTGAGTATCTCGGCAATACAACTTATTATCAAGCTCCATAACCTGTCCTATTTACATTTTCGAAAGCAACTCCCTCAATATTTTTATCCGACAATCCAGCTACATAATGCTACTTTCTTATATCTTTCCATATTGGGAACTTAATGTGACTTTCATTCACATCGATATTATTTTTTTATACTCTCCTTAATTGAATTTAATACCGATATTTATTTTTTTTTTTCCTAATTAAAAGCTTTGATAATTTTTTATTATTACATTTGATATTATTTATGTTTATATTCCTCCCTTGTTCAGAAGTTTCATAAACTTAAAATACGTTAAGCCACTTTAGTTGTAATTTCATATTCAATTGCCTGTAAGGCTTCTAGTAACAAATTGTAAAACGAAATAAATTAAAATAAATAAAATAAATAAACAAATATATAATCAATGTGATCCCTTAAAAACTATACAAGCTGGGATGGTTCTTTGCTATATTCTGTAATTATCATGATATGAAGCACTTAATTAATGAATAAATGGCAATTTTGACATTTGCTCCAGCTGGCAGTTTGGCCCCATAATGTAGAAGACATTATACCAAGACCCATCGCCGGATAAGTAAGTGTGCCGTTTTATCATGCATAAAGTATTAATTTAGCTCGTTTTCATTAAAATGATAATTTCAGGAGTCCCTAAAATGGATAATCCTCCAAATTCTGTGTATAACTTAATTTCTTATTCCGATAGTAACTTCAGGAAATATTTATTTAAAAGTCCAATAAATAAATAAATTTTTATAGTTGAAAAATATACGTGGATCTATACACGACCGTCCAAGCGGTCGTCCACGTATCTGTCAAAAGTATGACGCAGATCGCAATTTTTGAGCTAAGAGATTAAAACTTAGCACGATGACGTCTCATGTTCAAAGTCAGATTAAATTCGAAAACGACTAATATTGATCCAGCATGAAAAAGTTGTCTACACAAGGCTCGAGCCATCTGGAACTAGTTTACCATGTATTCCATGTATTCGTTAATTGAAAGTAAGCATGCAATGGTTTGTATAAATGCTGGAAATGACTATTGCAACTAATTGAATTCTTTGATTAGCAAAAATAGACTAATTCAGTAAATATAAAATGTTTGAAAAATGGAATTTGTGAGGCGCCCAGTTATCTGGCAATGCGCCAGCAAACTACCTCTTAAGTCACAAGTGGGCCTAATGGAAACAGAAAGAAAAACTTTCCCTTATAAGGATAGTATACAGTTTTGGGATAATGGATACGGTGTAGTAGAAAAAAATCCATTATTTTTGCATGACATTGAAAGCTGTGCATAGCTAGAATAACCCGATTCAGTTATGCTCTGTTTTGTTTGATAACTAGTTGCCATTTTGAACTTAATTCGGCATATTCGAAACCCTAGTCCTTATTGGACTTTCAAACGGTTCAATCTTTGACAGACCAGGTCGGAATTAAGAGTTTAATGGAAGTGAAACAGCTCATGCAAGATGGTTCCCTGCCAATCGCCTTTCGCGCCGGTTCACCGCGTTATGTTAGTTAGTTATAACCTAATTCCGAAATGGACTGATTTTGATGAGATTCAGCGGCACTTCGTAGATGGAAATTCAGTACATGAGGTACGTTTTGCATTAATTTAAAACCCCACTTAAAGCCCCATTCCTTATGCAAGTAGTTCCAGATGGATTTTAGTGCAATAGAAACTTCGCTTATATGACGATCGAACTTAAAGATTTCCATTATTCTATTGACATACTAGAAGATTAGCCTCTCAAAACTTGGTGCATCATTGACATCAAAGTTACTGAAACGGCACCGACGAAACCAAGACTACGCATGATTGGCTATTGCAGTATGAGAACCATGAACACTACATTTTCAGCCGCCATCTCAACTCACAACATTTTCTAGGGACCGTCATAACTGTGAGCATAGTTAGAGCTAAATACTAAAATCGAATATAAGCCACTTCAGACATGCCTATATACGATATCTGACGACGAGTGGAATCATCATTCATGACAATGCGAACCGCAAACCATGGCAGTGAGCACATACCTTTTGGACGAACTTATTACTCTTGTCTATATTCGAGCTGTCCACTAGAAAAAAGTGCAACAGCTTTGCACAAAAATGAAGAAATATATTGATAAAGAAATACGCATGAATATGTATTTTCTACTACCGAGCCGGTTGCTTTACGATGGTTTAAACCATGTACTTAAGATTATGATATGTGAATGCGAATTAAACTAACTGCGAACAAATAAATATGTTCCAGCCACATTTGCTTTTCTCTTACGGTTCTGTATAATATTTAAATTAGAACATTTGTTCATATTTGTCTTTCTCGTAAGCCTATAATGTTTGTGCGAGAAATAGATAAAACTGTTTTAAACGAAATCAATATTATCTGTTTAACATTAACCAAATACTATTTAAATTATTAATTAATTTATTGGTTTCGTTCTGCGGTTTAATCACTATCAATAAATATGAATACGTATAAAATGTATGACTCGTTAATGTCCTGACGTGTAAATAATACCTAGAAACGTGGGCGTGATCAGAATTTTACTAAGCAGAATCACATATTTAATATATCATGGGCAATGGCGATAGCTATTACTTGACTAAATTACAGGAATGGCGCTATATGTACATACATATGTCGCCTAGAGCAAATGATATTAATTACAGGATTTTTAAGACAATTTGTGTGGCCAATTGGCCGAAACGATGGTGGATGTGCTAACTTCAGTAAATGTTTGCCAATGAAAATTTGCCGTCAGCAATACGTTTTCTATTCATGGCCTGGAATTGAAAGCGGAAAATACTTTCGCTCTCAATTTGTTACATTTCATAAAAATTACGGATTTGACAATGATCACTAATACACCTTCTGATTTAAAATAGCAAAATGATAAATCGCTGGATTCTTATAAAAATACTCTGAATTAAAGCACATCTGATTAGAAATTATGGAGGGACCACTATATCTTGCTAAAGGGGTAAATCCGTAAATTTCCTCACCGAGTAATAAATATCTGATGCTCGCTAAATTATGCTGAATTTAGTATAATTGAACTGAATGAAAAACATGAACCAACGAATGTACGGGTTAAATGGGAGCAACCAAAGAGGGTTTGATTATTTTTTTATAGCTTTTTTATTATATTTTATCCTATACAACTGACACAAATTAAAGTACTCTCTGTAACGAATTAACGAATACGGGGGACAATTGCATTTCCTTAATGAGTTAATTTGTGTAGAAGGTGCAAAAAAGAATGTAGCAATATCTGATTTTGTTACTCTTAGAACGTAGATCAACAAACGAAAAATGTGCAAAATTGGGTTAAATTCAGTTAAACTAATTGAAAGGTGCCAAAATGAGAACGAACAGAATAATTCGGTCATTTGTGTAAGAGAGATCAGAAGGACCATATTGTTAGTTAATCGATTTTTTCAAGTTTTAAAGACAATAATAAATCAATACAAAGGTTTGTACGGCCTGCAAATTAAAATTGACAGAGGTAACATTGCATTTCGGCGAACAGGTTAATTTGCATGGAAAGCGGCACAAGAGAAGTGGCTATCCGCCTCATTTTTATTCTGAATCTCTTATTTGGTAAACGCTCAACGTGCATCAAATTTGACAAAATTTAGTGCAACTAACTGAAAAATATAATTTTATGAACATATTGGCTAAATCGAGGCATCAAGAGGCGATTGACTAAAAGGTCAATTTTTCAAACTCAATTAAGATTTATAAACCAATGTAATACACAAGAATTTAAATTAGGGCAGTCGTTAATTGAGGAAATTTTAAACGGGCACATTATAAAGTTACCCATCTACAATCCCTGATAAAGGCCTGATAAAATATTAGGATGTGCCTAATAACTTAAAGAAGTTTCTCACAAATTTACAGCAATTTCCAGTCAGACAGAAATCATGAAACACATTTGGCCAAAACATACTTTGAACTTAAGCCGTTTCTTTTCATTGTAGCCGTACATTACTCAGCTTAGTATGCTTATACATTTTGCAAAAATAATTAAATCTATGAATTTACAGAATATTGGCAATAACCGCGCCCAGATTGTTTTGATTATGACTTGTAAAAAATGAGCTTTAAGTTATAAGTTTGCATTCGCCAAGCAGATTTTTCTACAATTTTATAGAAATCATAACATATATTAAATGAACCGTATCATACTTTTCAAATTATTAGTATTTCAAGTAAGAGAAATGATAAACGATCTTTTAGAATCAGTTTTTGAATTACAAATTGAAAGGTGAAATGAAATGAGCGTTCCTCATTTACCATCTGCACACACAAGTGTCTCTTTCGCAACTTATTTTGAGCTCACGCTGGAGAGAAAGCTGCAAACGTCCGTAAATAAAGATGAATATTTCCCGTCATTTTCTAATGTCTCACCTTGTCTTATGTTAACAAATACAGGAAGCTTCGAAATTGTATTCGTCTTGGAACAAACGTTGTCTTTCCTCAAAGTAATTGAATAGAATAGATGGTTAGTTCGGTGGATGGTAAAAAATTAAGATGTCTTACATCTAAGAGAATCAAAATTTGCTCATTAGTTCGTAATACCTCATAATTCTTGGGGCAAAGAAATTCCGATTTTGCGCAATTTTTTATGGTGCAGATCCGTCTCGTATTCAATGTTATTTTCATAGTCTGGATATAGCAGAGTTAACAAAATAATTTTGAATAGCTTTAGAGCACTGGTAGGAATAAACCGAAATCGGTCGCGCCCTTCAGTCTATAAATTTGGATCTATTACGACCAAACTTACAAAATGTCTTACCTCACTCTTTTCGATCACAGTCAAGAATATTTGCTTTTGGAAGTTAAAGGTGAAATTACTTAAATAACGTTTTATGTAATTAACTCCAACGTTTTATGCAATCGATCCAAAAATCAAAAAACGGGCTCCGTATAGATCTGTTCCATATAAAGTCCTATCCGTTGGCAAATTTTCGATAAACGAGAATCTATACGTAGATTTATACCTAGAATTAAAAATTGGATTTTAGACTGTGTCCATTTTAGTCACTGAAAATTAAAGAACTGTTCTCTATGCTGAAGTGACCAATGTAAAGTTTCACATTTTACAAATCGCATTCGAAAATTCTATTCGTAATAACATAACAATTCTACATATTATACATCCTTCCACCGCAGAGATAGAATGCCGACTTGACAAAAACAAAAAAATTATTTTCATTCGCAAACGCCACTCATTTGTTAAACGCCTGATATGTGTTAAATGATATTGAATTTAGTACTATTGAATAAAATTATGTAATTTGTATGAGAGTTGATTTTCCAAATTTTACGGAGCATTACAACGTCATATAATTGCCAAAAATTTTAGTAACTGCGGTTTGCGAATTAGGGATCCCAGCGGAAAATTCAGTATAACTGCTAGAAAGGTATGAAGCTAAAAATATATGAGTTATATAGGATATTTGCATGGGAGGTACCAGAACTGGAGCGACAGTGCCCTCCGCTTTCATTCCTAAAACTTCCTCCGCCGAACGCATAACGCGTCCCAGATTCAATTCAATCAATTCAGTACAGCTACCAGAAAGATATAAAGTTAAGAATATATTGCTTAAATCGGTAATTTGAGTGGGAAATATCAGAAGCGACGCTGTTAATTGTTCATTTTTTCCCCGGATGTTACATTTTCGGCCGTGTCAAATGATATATAACTTCATTCCTCCGGGTGAAGGTATAATTAACTCACAAGAGTTGACTCAAAACGATAACCCCGGAGCATTCTTTTGGGTTTAGGAAATAGCCAAAAGTCACACGTTGTTTAATCGGACGAATATACTGGTGTGGAGCGAGTTATTTGAATTTTTTTGTGTAAAACTCTTGGGGAGCCAATGTAGGGTCAAACGGCGAAAAGATGGTGCAAAAACCAGGAGTTGTCTCAAATTATATTCCTTGTTTGACAGTTTTCCCTGCGGAAGAAACTAAAAATGTACAATACTACGATAATTGACAAAAGCTGTCAGCATAACATTGATATTTGAGGGAATTTTGCGCGATATTTTTTTTCTTGCTTTACCTTTTGCACTACATTCACTCGATTGGTGGGTTGTTTCCAGATCATAAGCATAAATTTAGGTTTTATAAACTGTAATAATGTTTTTTATAACGTGCTGAAATAACTGCTTCATAGAATTTTGCGCAAAGATCTATTTCGAAACGCTAAATTAATCAGGAAAGCCCCAATTGCTAACCGACGGGTTTTGAATATCAAATATCGGATTTGTTGAATGTGACTTGTGCCAGTTGTGGATATTTTTATCTGACAAAGTCTGCCCATCAAAGGCTGTCTGCAACATTCCTAACATTTCCGCAGCAGAAATTCCATTTTGTAAGCAAAATTTAATGGAATTTCTTTGCTCAATGAAATCCCACACAGAAAAAGACGCGGAAATCACTTTTGTGTCGCACAAAATCAGACACTAACGGCACTTGTGATTTGAAATTTTGGGCAGATGGTTGTCACAATACTACCAACTTAAAAAAGAATTCAGGGATTCGACATGTTAGTGTAGTTTAAATTGAGAACTGACCTGGTTACCTTTCGTACGCAATAGTATAGTTATTTTCTGAACTTTTACATAGCTCTTGCAGTAGCATTTCCAAATTGTCGCTTTAGTCCTTTACACCTAATGCGATGGAATATTTTCTATTTACACCTGGTCACGATTCCCTCGTATAATTTCTTAAAATAAATACACATAATATAAGCAATTTGTATTTAATACAGAAATTGTTTATGAAAATTGTTAATTACTATTTAAATATGAGTACAAAAACAATCGCAATGGATTTAACGAGAAGAGTACAACGATAGCGACAACTGCCAAACGATAAATGACCATTTTGATGCGGATGATAACGATGACATCCTAAAGGGCGTGAGAAATAAAAACCGATGAATGATACTGGTGATGGTGTAAAGTCGGACTGATTGTTTGATCGCTTTAAAATGCAGTTAATACATTTTACGAGTAAAATGATTTATTTACAAATAAATTAAGCATATTATTGCACAAAATACATAATAAAACAATACATAAATAAATAACAATTATGAAGGGAGTGGGGGATATTTTACATGAACGTCATGCTAATAGGAAAGAAATTGACACAATGTTCCTGATGAGCAATTCTCAATGGGGTGCGTAAATATCAGAATCAATAATGCATTAATATCAAGTTTACACGTTAAGCATTGATTGCGACGAGTATACACATGCAGGTTTTAACAACTGTAACATTTCTGACCTTCATTTAATAAAATGTGCAAAATTTGTGCTCTGATTGCAATAATTTACGTACCTAATAGTTCCCTTTATAAATTATTAAAGAGTCTGTACAAAATTGTACAAACTGCTTAAGAAAGTTTTAAGTACTCCTTATAGTACAGAAGTCAGGTCACAAAAGGTTGTCCATTCTTTTAGCCGTAATACTCACATGTCATTAAACATTCTAAAACTTTCACAACAACGTCAGTTTCCAGCTATACACCTAACAATGGCTTGGATGGCATAACATATTTGTCCTAGTGTTGGCATCGCTGTCAATAATAGTTTTGATCTACTAGGTGTAAAAGAGAGGGAGAGATTTGCAATTTATTAGAAATCTCTTTTAGATGGACAAGCAATAAGTAGAACGAATTGGAGTTCTTTATAATCATCAGCAGTATGGAGTTGTGGAAAATATTGCAGAAAGTTACATATCGGTTTAGGAGCACTACAATGAATAACTCCTAATGGTCGAAAAAACTATATGGGTGATTTCCTACTTTAAAGTTATTAACAAAGTTGTTTTTTTGGTCATTCCACCTATATATATGTTTTCCAATAAATGTCAATTACAAATATGAAATGTGTTTCATTTAAAATGATATTTCTCTGAATAAAAATTCGACAATGAAGTGAACTAATTACATAATTTCAAACTTCTTGCAATTGCTTTATTACTTCCGTAAGTTGTTCTGTGATGATTTTCACAGAACAAACAGATATTTATTATGTCTTTTAAAAGATTATAATTTCATATTCACAAACTTTTATCATTTCAATTTCAAATGGAAAAATACAAATATTTATTAATTGAATCGGAATAACTTCATACGCAGAAGGAAGCTTTCAAAGTCCCAGGAGTGTTGCTTCCACACTGATACTGGCTGTCATGTAGAAATGGTAGCTGTCTAAAGCCTTTATGAAATTTAAATATATCTTTATTTAAATATATTTATAATATTGGTTTACAAGGCTGGTTTATTGGTTTATAAGACTGCAAACTTTGAGACCGATTTATCACACCTCTTCTGATACCTCTCATACAAAATGGCTAATTTAACACATTCTTCAGTTCTTAAGCTTATATTTTTGTATAATAATTTAATGAAATATGGAAGCACTTTGCCACATACTTTGTGGTACCCCCTATATAAATTGCTAGATTTTCCAAAATTCAACCTTTCTTCTGTAATTTCCAAATAGCACTTCAGAGGGTAATGTTTTTGCCAATTATAAATTCATAGAATAGTTCCCGGTAAAACTTAAGAAAAGCGATGAAAAGTATCCACGCTTTTTCTGGTATCTCCCATAAAACTACCGATTGAAGCCGATTTAGATATAAACGTAGGTTGAAATTCTTTAAGCAAATGTGCTAAATTTTAGTCAAATTTGACACAAATCATGCATTTCATATCATTATGAGAATACAAAAAGAAGATCATTGTGGCACCCCTTTCGGCATCTCCCAAAAAAATTGGTCGATTTATCGAAATTTAACTTTTCAGATGTAATCATTAATTTATAGGCAGATAATTTAATGTCTATAAATTGTATTGCATTGCGATGACTGGTAAAATATAAGGTAATCGATTGAATAATTATGCTGTCTCTGGTAACTCAAATACAAATTACCTTATTTAAGCTATATATTCATAGATTCTTATCTTCGTTTCTGTTAGTGAAACTGTGGCGTAAACCCGAATATGTCGATTCCACGGCGTTCTCATCAATTGTGCCTATTCTGCGTCTCATTATGGCGAATTTTCCACCTTCATCCATGTAGAGTCCAACTTACAATGCTGTAGATATACTGATTGGGTACTACAGCAGCAGGCTTTCAATGCTGATTTTACGTCAAAGTTTGTATTTACGCGAATATATTTGTACGTAAGTGAGCTCACTTGACTAAAATTTCTATACCGATTTCAAAACAATTTAGTACTTAGTGATAACGTATGCCTGGTCAAAATTAAATCAGTAGATCGTAGAACTTGGTCCTTCAAGGTGCTATGCCAGTGAGAAAACATAACCCACCTGAGGTAAAGAATATTGGACATCTAAGATTCGCGTCTCCTTTTCGAGTCACAGCGACTATTTAATAGATATTACATTCGACATACAAATATTTGATCATACATGATCAAAAAGTTTAATTTTGACAATTTGATCGACAAATTTGGATAGACTGCGCTGTTTTTCAAAGATTTGATTTCATGTGTTTTACGTTGTCTGTAATTCTTTCAACCATTCAGAAATTCAACTTCCTTTGAGCACATATTAACGAGAATTTTAATATTTTAACACTGTCAACTGAATACAGCACTTGCAAAATATTGCTTGAAGATGTACGAGTATACTTTAGAACTAGAATTAAAGATTACACATTCTTCAGAAAAGCATATTTTAGTGTAAGGGCAATTGTTCAATTGACCGACTAACTAAACGGTGAGTGGCAGTGAAGATTGACTGAAAATAGACATTAATATATTGTATGATCCAAGGATGTCTTCTGACATATATAAATTTCTCAAATTACAGATGATTTTAAGTCTATTTTGTTTCCAATATTATTTATTTATTTATTTATTTATCAATTTTGAGATAACCTAGCACAACAAGATTAAATCTTTTATATTACAGTGCTAGTGGCATAAGTTATAATATCACGATGTACATAATTTAAGCAAACAAAACATATATTTAGATATTTATACTCTTAATACACTATTAATGAATTTGATTTTTAGTTATTTTTATTCATTCATTTAATTTTATTGTAATTAAGTTCAATCTTTATAAAGTGTAGCTAGTTTCCGTTTAAATTTTAATGCGTTGCTCAATATTTGAAGCTGAGAAGGAAGAGCGTTCCAAAGACGAACAGTAAATATAAAGAATTGCCTTTCTGAGATACGGGTTCTATAAATTTGTTGTATAATTTTTTTACCTCTATTGGACATGGCAAAACGTATTCTTTGAAAAAGATATTTTGGCTCACTTGAGACTATAATCCTCTGCATTAGTAATAGACTTTTAAATTTCAATAAATTCTCGAAGTTCATATTAAATATTTGGTAAGAATAAGCAGAGATTCTATCATTCCGTTTTTTATTGAAGATATACCTTGCTATGTTATTATAAGCAACTTTGAGTTTGCGCGAATCCGTACACAGATAAAATAGATTTCACATCCGTACAGAAGTGATGGAATTAAATAGCTTTTCGCTAGAAACATGCGTATATCGAACGGTGTTGAATGCCTGACAGCCCATAGATTTCTTAACATGCAATGTACCTTACCAACGACGCCATTTATATGATTTGACCAAGTGAATTTGTCATTGAAAATTACTCCCAAGTTGGATGAGGACTTAACAAACTTAATTGGCGTGCTGTTAAGTTGCAATGAGAATAGTTCACTTTCTATAATTTTCTTGTTTGAAATAATCATATATTTAGATTTGGAAGGAATAAGACTTAGTTCATTTTGACATGCCCATTCGTATACTTTTTCCAAGTCTTCGTTTACTTTTTGAGCACAGCTAGAAATATTTTTTTGTTCTGTACTGCAGTAAAGTTGCACATCATCGGCATACATTTGTATTTTACAATGATTTAATACATTTGGTAAATCATTTAGGTATATACAGAAAAGAAGTGGTCCCAATATGGATCCTTGTGGCACACCTTTATGAATGCTTAACTTGTTGGAAAAGATGTTGTTATAAAAAACGCATTGCCAGGCGAGTTTAGTGACGAGTATAGAATGGCTTACAGTGTCAAAAGCTTTGCTGTGGTCCAGAAGTACTAAAGTTGAAATCAAGTTACAATCAATTGCATTTCTTAAGTCTTCTACTACATCAATAAGCGCAGTGGTACAACTTCTTTTTGGTCTAAAGCCGGACTGTCGTTGTGTTAAGAGATTTGCTGTTTCAATATAATTTGACATTTGATGGTACATTAATTTCTCTAGAACTTTTGACAAATAAGGGAGTATTGCGATGGGCCTAAATTCGTTATTTGATTTTGGTATGGGTATGATTTTAGCTAACTTCCATGCAGTAGGATATACTGATTTTGTTAGGATAGTGTTAAAGATAAAAGTAAAGTATGGTAAAAGTTTTGGAAGCAAAATTTTAATGAATTTAGGATTAATTTCATCAATGCCCACAGCATTTGATTTAACCGATAAAAAACCGGCCAGTACTTCTGACTGATCAACACAGCTGAAAGAGAATAAATTTTCCCCTCCCCTACTACCACTAGGGGTTGCTCCAATGACTGGTAATGTATTTGTTTTAACAAAAGACCGATTAAGGCAATTGACATCTATATCCATTCTAATATTTTGATCCCTCTTTTGCCCAATCCCAATTCTTCGAATTTCATTCCACTTGGATTTGCTAGAGATTGCGGTAGAGAATTTATCCTTGTGATACTTTGCCTTCGCAATTTGTATAATTTTCACTACTTCACGTCTGGCAGTTTTGTATAGAGAGAAGAGAGCTGGAGTTTTAAATCGTTTCCATCTTTTATAGCAAAAATTTCTTTTTAGAATTAAATTTTTAATATTGTTGTTGAACCAAGGCTGTTGGTTGTGCTTAATGACTTTATGTCTCAATGGAACACATTTAACAAAAATGTCCATAATATATTCATTCATAAATGTAACTTGTTCGTCAGAACTTTCAAGATTATAAATCATGTCCCACTGTACATTTTCAACACATTCATAGACCATATCGTAATTTATTTTGTTTAAGTCATAGTAACTAACTGGTGGTATATTATCGTCTAGGCGTGTATCATATATTAGAAATATTATGTCATGTTTTGAAAAACCGGACGACGATAGTTGATCATAAAGCAAAACTTTATCCTGTCGATTAACGAGAAACAAATCAAGAAGTGTATTGGCAGTTTGCGTAAAGTGGGTAGGTATAGTTTTATTTACAGAATATAGACTAAGAGTTTGCATTGTATCAGTTAATATATTTTCCCTTAAAATATTACTATTAAAATCGCCTGCTAGTACTATGTCACTATATGATAAGGATATGTCTTCCAACATTGTTATTAGATTATCAAATGGAGTATTTCGATTCGGTCTATATATACAGCCAATAAGCATTTTATTGCTATCAGAGGTTAGGACCTCCATGAATAAAAATTCCAATTGACTTGAGCAGTCAGATTTTAGTTTAATGGAACATTTTATTCCATCTCTAATATAAATACAAACTCCACCTGCATTACTTTCTCTATCTGCTCTGTGTAGTGTAAATCCAGGTAAATGATAGATATTATCGTGAACTTTAGTATGAAACCATGTTTCTGATATACATATAATGTCTACCATGGATGCCGTGAAGATGTAACGAAACTCATCAATTTTGTTATTTAAGCTTTGAGCATTTAAATGAACTATTTTCAAGCCAGGCATTTGTTTGGATAAGATACGAATCATGGAAAATGTATTGTCTTTGGAACGATTATCAACATTATTCATAATTTAAAATTAAAGAGAGGAGAACAACGCATTTCTGTTGTGATAATGTGTAAGCAACCGGATTGCTGTAATTTGCTGCTGGGAACAAACAACACTGTAAGATGATAAGCTCTTGCAGAAGTTTATAATATAAAAAACATTCAACAGGAAAAATTAAAGGAATGAATTGTGACATAATTATATAGTTGAAATTAGTTAAAAAGAACAGGAAATTGAGTAATAGCATTTGCATATTTTTGTGAAATAAATAACATATAATAATACAAATTATCGGTTTGATCTTTATCTTATACGAAAGAGGTGAAGTAAATTGTGGTTGAATTTTTCTAAGTGTAACATAATGTGTATTGTTATCAGGTGGCAACATCACCGAGCGCTTGATGAGTATTTGACATTTGTTGTGAAGAGATGACAATGTTATTGAGTTGCTCAATTGACTCCATGCGAAATGTACGGTCAGTGTCACACAGTTTCACACATACAATCCCACGCATTGTAAATACAGCTGATAGGTGCTTTTGTTTTTTTAATTTTATTGCCCCTTGCAGAATTTTATAATTGTTGCTGGTGAGGTCTTCGTTTATATAGATTGGCGTGTGCGAATTAAATCCAAGAAGGTTTAATGTTAGTTGCGATCTGTTTTCCCGTTTAAACCTGTTCTACGATTGCAAAATAAAGTTTCTATCATACGCCGAAAAGAGTTTGACCAGCAGTATTATAAAATATCGTTTCTTACAATAAATTCTTGGTGAACTTTTTGTTAATATTTAAAATTTAAGTTACTTTTTGTTAATTGTTATCATTTTTTAAATTAGTTAGTCTATTACTAAGACTAAGAAATATTTATTGAGAGTTTTAAATCCGATGTAGCATAACTGATATTACAAGACACTGTAGAACTTAAACCCTTCAAATTGGTATTTTTTGAAAAAAAAAAAATTGTTTTTCTTTTAATTCTTATTTTGAACAAAAAAGCTTTCGAAGAAAGCAGAGATAAATTTAAAAAAAAAATCATAAGAAACTAAGCAAAATTGATCTGCGGCCTGCATTCAAAATTGACTTCTGCCAAAAGTAAGAACAAGAATAACAAAATTCTGAAAAATTGTCTTCATTTGCTTGCTAGATTAAATTCCACCTGATTATAACCTTGCTACGCCATAATCTGAACTCAAACTTTAACCTTAACCTTTTCCTCCTGGTTTCTTCCTCGAAGTTAGCGAATTTGATCTACTGTTACGTCATAAAATCATTGAAGTACTGGTTGGCTGATTAATTTTGCCATCTTAAGAGCCATGAATAACCTTTTTTTAATTGTTTAGATGATTCTTTTCCATTTAAACTTAAATGATTTCTACTTTCGGTAACGTATGTGCGACATCATTGTTCATTACAGCCTGGGGGGTCAGAATGGACGCTGTTCGAACACATTGCAACCAAATTTATAGTTTTTGTTTTGTAATCTTCTTCTGACAGATGCACCAATGTCAGGAAGTCTTGCGAGCATACAGGAAGTGGCATTTTTTGAAATCAGCTCATTGGAAAATTGTAGCAGAATTTCTAACGAAATAGCTAGCCAATGTGATGAGGTTGCACTATATTGTTAAAATCACACAGAGTTGAAAAGTATTATCTTAATTCTTAATTATGCTCTATACTGTGCTAAAGCTTATTGGAAGCGGATGGAACTTAATTTACATCAACGGATATGTTTTCTGTTGAATGTACATTTTTAGCAACCACGACTATCGTTCACATGACCGCAATTTAAACTTAGCCTACAGCCACCTCTTCATTATTTGAGCGGTGGTCATTTTGATGTGTCCGACAAATACTTCAAGTAGTCGAGTAAAATCGACAGTCCGGCAAGTACATCTCAAACTGTGACGTTCAGAATCGTCGTTACACCATAGGTCCCATTGAGTGAGTCTATAAATAGAATGCGTGTAAGCTCGCTGAATGTGAATAAGTATTCAATGTCTCATTCATGAAATGCAACGGAATTTTGCTTTTTTGTTTCATTCACAAATCTCCATAAAAACCTATTTTAGGTATGAAGATGTACATGGAGGAGTTTTTTCCAGTAGCTGTGCCAATATATAGATTATTTCAAAACGCTGATCAGATTTTGTTAATCTTATATAGGTATATAAACACATACGAGGTCTGTTAAAAAATAAAGTGCATTTTCAAATTTCGCGAGCTACGTATGTTCGACTTTCGATTATTATTTTTTTTATATTGGTACACTCGTCTCGATGATATGCTGATGGTTTCATCCATATAGCGTGTTTAGTTTATTAGTGAGAGCCATAAACAATACGAGTGTTCTGCAGTGGTAGTCTGCAGAAGTTAAGGTAGACTGCATTGTTGCACTCTCTCGCATACAAATTGGCATATTTTCCGAAGTTACGTTATATCCCTGGAACTGCCAACACGAGGACTACAGCGGCCAGGATTTGTACATTGTTTTGCTCTCTCTCATTCATTGGAAAATTTGTGAAATTCGAACTTCTAATTATGCTATCCGGCGCCTCCCATACAAGTGACTGATTTGACCCATGTGTGCTTAGGTTCATATCGTCAAATTCAGTCAAATTTGATACAAATTAAAAGCTTGGTTAAAAAATGTTTAAAAATGGAAACGGACCACATATTCGATGCCTGGTATCTGGTCTATCGGTCCAGTAATTGGCCTATTTTCCGAAATTCAAATTTTCCCTGTAACTTTTAATTTGTACACTGCTAGAACTTAAATTTCTGTCCATTATGTTGCTTTATAGTATCTGGCAAAATCTGAGAAAAATCGGGCAAGCAACAACGTTTCTTTCGGTATCTCCTATAAAATTACGTACATATTCTTAGCTTTATATTTTCCAACTGGCTGCATTGAATTCCACCAAATACGGCAGACGTCATATATTTGATTAGCTTAGTCCTGAGAATGAATATGGACTGCTGTAGAATGCCTATATAGGTGCCTTCCATAAAAATTGACCGGTCTGGTGAAAATTAACATTCTCTTCTCCTATTAAAATGTAGAAATATGGACCAGATAACCCTTTCGCTTCCACACAGATTACCTATGGTTCTGGATTCATACCTTATTCAATTGGACCATTGTGTAGTATTGAGCATTTAGAAATTTGCCCAGCTCTCCACACATTCCCGAACCAATGCAAAAGCTTGTGAAGGAATGTGTAAGTCAGTTCGTTGACAGAAATTTCGATACCGGTTTTTATTTCGTACTAGTATGACCATATTCATTTCATAAAAATATTTTGATGTGAATTCTTATGTAAACTAGTCCCTGTAAAAGTACGTGGCAATAAAACATAATCTCGTACGTATGGTGTGATTCATTGAGAAGCACTTTCTTTGCAGGGATTTTGTCATAGATCAAACTATCATAGTGCAATTCCAAATTCATAGTAAGCAGTCATCCAAATTTGTGTATTGCATTATAATACTTAGTAAAATTTTTAAAATGTCGACCGGAAAGTGCCCCTCTCTGATAGCTCCCACAAAAAATATTTAATATAATTCGCATATTCCTGGATTCAAAGCTTGCAGCATTTAGTACACACAATTCTACAAAAGAAAATGGTTTGCATTGTTACGCTCCTTATGGTACCACATACTCGTATATGTATTGGCCAATTTAGCAAAGTTAAAAATCCTTTGCAATTTTTAAGTGATTATAATTTAGCTTTTCTTATAGAGTGCCACGACACTTCCGGCAACTCCCACAGTTTTGCACCGAGAAAAAAGGATGTTGAGTGAAGGTTTATATGAGTTAGTACAGGGTTGCCCATATTCGACGGACCCATCTGGCAACGCCATAACTTTTGACAGAGATGTCAGATCGCTTAATGACATACCGCGTTTGAAGCGTCAGTCCAAGCAGATTTTTACCATGGAACAATACACGCCACGCGAGCGCTCTGAAATAGTTGAAATTTACATTCAACAGAAGAAGTCAATTGTGAAAACTCAACGTGCTTTTAAAATATTAAAAAATGTGAGAAGTGCGCCTTCTAAGAACACCATTAAGCGTTTATACGAAAAATTTTCGACTGGTGAGGCTCTTTCTAATCCGAAGAGGCCAAATAAAAGTCGACCAAGGCGATCGGCCGAGAATATCGCTGCCGTACGAGCCAGTGTTGAGAGGTCCCCAAGAACATCCCAAAAACGCCGTTCTCAGCAGTTGGGCATGGCTCGGTCCACTTTACAACGAATTATTCGCGTTGATTTGCATTTGTTCCCGTACAAAATTCAATTGACGCAAAGATTGTTGCCTGCGGACAAGCCTCGTCGATTGGAATGGGCCCAACGAGTCATCGAAATGGCCGATGATGACGAGCAATTTTGGAACAAGATTATCATGTCCGATTATCATGTTATGACGAAAAAGTCACAGTTTGGTGCGGCGTTAGTGCGAAAACGGTCATTGGGCCGTTTTTCTTCCAAAACGAAAATGGCCATGCTGTTACCATCAACCAGGAGCGTTATCGCGACATGATGACCAATTTTGTGATGCCAATTATTCGTCGAAAGCGTATGAGGCAGTTCTGGTTTCAACAAGACGGCGCTCCACCGCACACAAGTCGCATAACAATCAATTTTCTGAAGAATTTGTTTCCGGGCCGTTTGATGTCGAAAAGTGGTGATTTGGACTGGCCACCGCGTTCGCCCGATTTGACGCCCGCTGACTTCTTCTTGTGGGGACATTTGAAGTCAAAGGTTTACGTTAACAAGCCAAGGACCGTAGAAGAGCTCAAGGACAACATTCGTGAAGAAATAGCAGCTATTCCGGTCGAAATGTTGGCGAAAACGATGGAAAATGCTGCAAAAAGGGCACAATACGTCATCAACGCCAGACGCGGCCATTTGAGAGATATCATATTCAAAAATTGATGTAAACAAATCTACTTGGAACAAATTAAATGAATAAGATTGCCAACCGCCAAATTTTTATTTTTTTCTTTGATTTTTTTTTTAAAACATGGGTCCGTCGAATATGGGCAACCCTGTACTAGCTTCAATTAATTTTTATTCTATTTATAATTTATTAAGTAATGTGTTTATTTATCTCTTATTCATATTGTAGTATATAAGGATTATATATAGTTTTCTGTTTCAAAAGTAAAGTTATATAAAACACACATAAAGTTATGATTCCGATGAAACTCTCATTTCATTATTATAAAGGGTTATCCATTTGCTGGTTTCAAAACCGCCAGTCTGGCAAGGCCGTCAGCTGTTAAATATCTGTCATCTGAAGTGTTAATTACTTAGTGAAAGATTTACCATTTACGAATATGGATCGCTTAACAACCGAAGAAAGCGTAACTTTTTACTATTTTTACGCGTTCTATAGTAAATGGCAAGCCTTTCAGTATATAAATAACATTACAGACGACAAATATTTAACAGCCAGGCCAGCGGTTTTGAAACCACTAAATGAATAACCCTGTGTATGTGACTAATTTATATAGCATTGGCGAACGTAGCACGTAGCACTTTTGTAATAGTAAACTGTAGCAGATTGAAAACGAAAAAGATACATAAATCGAAAAATATTCGTCTTTGCCGGATTAAGCGAATGTCCAGCTAGTTTTGTCTTGGCTCCATCACCCATTAAATGAGCTGAAAGAAATAGTAATAGAAAAGAAAACTTTTTGTTGAGAAAGTTTGTAACATTAATATCTTGGCAGAGTTTTGCTAAAGGACTCTAACTACCATAATACACACTTGAAATTTTTGATGTATTGCAGAATACACCTTCAAAGATATATATGTATGTATATATGTACTGTGGGTGTGAAATAAGAACAAGGTCGGCAAATTTGCAAGCTGGGTTGCAACAGTAAGAATGTTCTTGGTCTCAATTTCTGAGAAAAATATGCTTGGCATTTTTAAATTTTATCAGAAATGATGCAACTGGTTTTAGATAATATCTAATTTTTTCGAGCTGAACTTTTTTGCGCCAGCGCCTACAAATGCTGTTGTGATACGCATGCCAGAGCTTTAGCTATCGTGAGCGGTGAAATGCACAATGTTTTGGTTTGTCAACCAAAGAAAATGTAACTGAATAGAAAGAAATTATTTATTTATAATATTTCTATTACCTTATCACCCATCGTAAGGGTATATCTATCTACACATATGTCCGTCCAATAGCCACCAGCCTGAATACTCTACTCCACCCAAGTATGGGGGGAATAAATGGAAAAATAAAACTAATGTGATAAAGACACTTATAATCTCTTTAGTATCATGACAATCAAATTTTCCGAAAAGAAAACAAACACATGACAAACAACAACAAATAACCAGAAAAATTCTATAGCAAAATAGAAGAAAGTAAAACACAACAACAACGTCATCGTGGGAAAGTAAAAACAAAACCTTACCTGAGTATCAAGAAAAATCAAATACAAGGTAAAATCAGGCACTGTTCAGCTATCAAAGAAATCAGCGAAGAGCAGGGGGCGGTCGGAGGGGTGAAAGACAAGCGGAAACACTGTGAGCAGTCATTGATTTATAACTTTATCAGCTTAAAGTTATTTGATCAAATTATTTATCTCCGATGAGGAAACATTTCGGTTTTAACACAATTTGTTTATGTATTTGTAGTCTAGCGAGATGGGAGCTGTTCGTTTGTTGATGTGCGACATATTTGTGGCTGGGAATTGCAGGGAGTATCAGTAAATGTATCGCTCGTCTGTGGTAGGAGTATAGGAGTACATGGGTCGTTTAACATTTACTCACAAATGAAATGAGGAAATATTGGACATAGGATATGCATTGGGAAAGATTTGACTCGCTTCAGTGACTTAAGTCGCAAACAGTACAACTAGTCAGATGAACTGAAATATATTTAAATAACTTTTTCTTATGTTCGTTGAAATTTGGCAGTTTTATGTCGTAATTTTTACATTAGGTTAACAATCTGAACAATAATATCGTATATTACATAAATCCACTAAATGTATACTAAACGAACATCCGAATTTCGGTAAAAGGACTTTGAGCAAGTATAAGTTTATCTAACTGAAATTTCTGTTCTAGCGTGTAGTAACAGTATTGTTCGATTTTTGGCTCCCTGATTTCTTCAATATTTTATCGTTTAATATGTTCGTTTGGTTTAGTTAATTCACATGCAAAAAAAAAAAAAACAGGTTAGACGTTAATATCTATCTTGATATGGATTTTAGGTTAATTTCTTTCGGGTAGCTGAATACTAATTTGATAGTACTTGTTAATACGGGGGGTTGATCGGACAGTGTTTTTATTTCATATGAAAGAGAATGAGAAAAAGGGGGGGTTAAAGTGTGTATAATCCAATGAGTTTCATTTATTGGCAAGGTTTTACCTTTTATTTCTGGGGTTTACAAAATGGAGATGATTTTACCAACGTTCAAATAAGTAGTTTGTATATCGGAAGTAAAATGAGTACTGATACTTGGGCGAGAGTTAGAAGACCGCTTTATTACACTGCTAGAATGGTGGAGTGAAAGCTCTTTTCTTAACCGTGCTGGACGTGTACTTCAAAATAAAAACTTACAACTATCATGGTAAGGAAAACTTGTGCACGTAAACATGCCGCCCCCCTTGCAGTACTGCAAAATCCTGTAATATTTAACCCAGGAAATTAAGGGTTATACAATTTTGAGCTAAAAAAAACAGTTGATACTTATTTAACTATAATTTCCATGTTCTTTGAATTCAATTCGCACAAATTTAAAACAAAAAAAAAAATATTTACAATTTTAATTCATTTCTCTATTACGTTCATGTGAATAAAATAGTTGATAAAATTCATTTTAGATGTAATTTAGCTTAATTCTCTCCTTTATGATGTAGAATTAACGTTGATGATGATAACCGCTGATCGGGAAGCAGCAGAAGATTCGGTGGATACTTTCACATCACTTCGTGTGGCGTTGCCCGGTTTCCGTAACTGTTTTCGGTGTAGTTTCTCGGTTTGATTTCCGAAGTTACCGTTATGAAGAAGGATATGATGTCTGGCAAAACATACTTTGCATCTCTCATGGCTTCTGCAATTGCGTAAAAGATGCGAATGAGGTAGGCAGTTAGTGCAATAGCGAAATTTACGAGCAATTTTTAGTCTTTTATCGCCAGATAGTCGTCGAAATCTGAAACATTTCCGTAGCGGATGGTTTTTCTGGCAGTAAAGGCAATCGAGCTTTTGGTTCCCAGGTATTGGTGATGACCTTTTGATTTGGTGATTGGAATTATCTTGTTCCCGTTCAGTTTGAAGCCGTCGCGGAGGAGTGGACATGATGAGCTGTAAAATGAGAGGATGAATTATAATTCTTGATTGGGTAGCAATACAAGTTTGACAATTGGTCGGCGAATAAGCCCATTGTTTATACGCATGTTAGCTACTCTGACTTTTGAGTCAGACCCACATATCACCTTTTCGATGCGGCCAAGACGCCACTGATTATGGGGTAAATTGTTATACCTTAGTGCTGCAAGGTCACCTATAGAAAAGTTTCTTTGGGGATATTTCCACTTAACTGTCTTATGTAACTCTTTAAGGTATTCGTTTTTCCACCTTGTTGCAAATTGATGATGGAGTAATGTCAGCTTTTTCTATCGGTTCGCGTAGTTAACATTAAGTTCGGAATGGTCTAGTTCAGCTTGGGCGAGAAGAGGTGTTCCGATGAGAAAGTGACCAGGTGTTAATGCACAAAGTTCGGACGGGTTGTCGCTCATTGGGCTAACTGGCCTTGAATTTAAGCATGCCTCGGTACGAGTGAGCATTGTAGAAAATTCTTCAAAAGTGAAATGCTGGGAATTTGTAATCTTCTTAAGATGGCTTCTGAAACTTTTAACTCCAGCTTCCCATAGGCCTCCCATGTGTGGAGCACCAGGGGGTATGAAATGCCACTCAATGGATTGAAACAGATATTGAGATGCGAGTTGTTTCCTAACATAAACCATTAGGCTAGTTTGGTCTTTGGCAATGATATTGGCAGCACCAGTAAAGGCAGTACCATTATCAGAATTAATAGCGTGGGGTGACCCTCGTCGAGAGAAAAAACGGGCGAATGCCGCTAGAAATGCCTGAGTTTATATTTCGCTTGTAAGTTCCAGGTGTATGGCCTTCGTTGCAAAGCAGACGAATACCAAAACGTAGCCTTTTGTAATTTTAGTACCGCGTCCAACGTACGACTTAATGTCGAAAGGACTAGCAAAATCGACATCAGTATGTGCAAAAGGGCATGACAATATAGTTCTTTCGGGGGTAAAGCCGCTATTATCTGTTGGCTTCGTTTATGTTTATATAAGGCACAAGTTTTACAACTACGGATAATAGATTTTATCATGTTTTTTAATCGGGGAACCCAGAATTCCATACGTGTCTGGCGTAACATCAAGGAGTTTTCACCATAAATGGACATTTTATGAATATACTCAAGATATAGTCGAGTAAATCTACCGGCATACGGAAGTATTTTAGGAAATTTTTCCTCACAAGAGAGCATGGGGGACTGTGAGAGACGACCGTTTGCTCGCATAAGGCTATTTGAGTCGAGAAAGGGATTTAAAGACAGAATGTTACTTTCCTTATGGAGTGGAAGACCACAGACAAGATGAGAATATTCAGGGAAATAGATTTTTTGACATTGACGTATAAGATGAATGCGGACAAAATTTAATTCCGATTGACATAGCTTGTTAGTGGCATATTTCATATTGTGTCTATACTTCGGGTGAGCAGAGTAGAAAAAACGATATACATAGAATATGACTCGCATAGCTCGCGGAAGATCGCAAAAGCGAGATAAGACATCTATGTCTGAAATTTGGGTGACATGTGTCTTAACAGATCGTAGCTCTTCTTTTGTTTCCCAAATTCTTGAACACATTGAGATTTGGGTAATGTCACAAATTTGACGGGGACAACCTTTAGTTTGGCTGTCAACAAATGTGAGCGAATACGGCCATTAGCCGTTCTCACTCTAACATACAGTGAGGCTGCGTAAGCCTTTTCAGAGGCATCGCAGAAAGCGTGAAACTCTACACTGCACGAGGAGTCGTACACGACATAGCGGGGTATTCTAATGTTCTCGATGACAGGGTAATAGTCGAGAAACTTCTGGCATTGAATAAGAGTTTCAGCTTTGAGGATTCCATCCCAATCCGTTTCATCTTTCCAGATTTGTTGCATAATGATTTTTGCAACTATAATTTTGGGGGTAAGCCAACCGGCGGGATCAAATAGCATTGCTATTTCAGGTAACACCATGCGCTTAGAGGAAGCATTTTGAACAAAGTTCTTGCGGAGGGTAAAATAGACATAGTCACTTCCAGAGTTCCATCGTTAACCAAGCGTTTGGGTGTTGCTTGTATCAGATAATTTAAGGAACTCTGTGCCAAGTAACTGTTCTGGGGGGATCCCTTGTAATAAAGACTCATGCTTGGATGTCCATTTTCTTAGGGAGAATCCAGCCGAAGACAAAACATTTACAAGATGGTTTTTAGCAGCAATGGTTTCGGAAAGATCGTTTGATCTCCATAAGACGTCGTCGACGTACTTAAAATTTCTGAGAATATCAGAAACAACGGGGGTTTCTGGCTCACATTGCGTAGCTAGTCCTAGCAGTGCTCTAGTGGCCAGATAGGGGGTACAGTTGACACCGAATGTGGCGGTGTTCAACTCAAAATAATGTGGATCGTCATTGGGATTATAGCGAGGAAGAATCCTTTGATCTGGAGTGCACTGTATGTGTGTGGAATGAGTTTGACGAGTATGGCTCGTTGAAGTCATGAAAGAGGGGTTGAACTCTGGAAAAGAGGGGTGCCCACTGTTAATGGGCTTGAAGACGATGCTTCACTGGTTAACTTATTTCCAGAATCTCCAATACATTGTGTCGTAGACGTCGAACTATTTGGTCGATGCAGCAGGGCATGTTGCTTCAAGCGACAAATTGGGCAAACGTACTGATTTTGACATTTTTTCAGTTCGTGTGAAGTTGCAAAACAATTTGTGCATCGTTTCTGTTCTTTGACGATTGCGTATCTATCTTCAACAGACATTCTTAAGAAAACGGAACGCAAACGTAGCGGATGAGAATCAGCGCAAAGAACACATTGATTTGTCACATTGACGCATTGAGTGTGGTAAGCGTTCAATTTTCCAACATTGCGATGATTATGTTTCGTTGGAATCGCTTTGGTGGCAGTTGTAACTACCGAAGCTCTAATATCAGCAACCGACTCTACAGTATGGAATCGTGCTGTTGGAAAAGAATCTGAGTCTTTTAATTTAGTCTTAGATGCATCTTCTGACATAAAACTAAGTTTGTCTACCATCTCATTTGTCTTAGATATGCACTTTAAGTAGGCATCGTAAGCCGCATTAAACTTTTTCCGTACACTTTCGAGATCTACTTCCTCCTCTTCTGATTCGTTTTTCGCAAGTACGCGGTCATATGCCGAGCGAAGGGAGTTCCAGTAGTGTATAATTTCATCCTTCTGAATTTCAAGCGTATAAATCGAGTGATTGGATTTGGGAATAACGTCGACATATTGGTAGAATTGGACGTCGCGATCAGAAGATCGGATAAATTTCCGCAAAGTAGACATGACCTGATGTCAAATTGTTTACTCTTAATAAAAATGCCTTTAATAAGATTTCTCCAAAAACGTTATATATAGTAACGATGATCGATATCGAAAATCGATAAAAATTGAACGGTGATTATTGTTTCACGCCAATAAGGACAGAGAATGCGATATAGGCAATTTATTCAGTTGAATAGAATGTACCTCTAAACCGAAACTCAATCAAACTGTGAAGCTAACAAATTCAACGCAAATAAAAAAAAATATATTTAATAGATGCTTTCAAACATAGGCGAGAAATCAGAGATCGGAAAATCTGCACGCGAATTAAATTTGTGTATTAAAACTGGTAGTAGCCTGTATGATGAGGCTTATTACGATGCCGTACCGGGATGTGTTCGAAATATGCAGAGTATAGAAAAATACTATCAATAATTTTTGAATACAGTAAACTGTTAAGAAAACAATTCAGGGCAGTGAAATAATTAGGTATAAATTGTCCAATACAATAGTTAGTTAAAGTTTAAAATGTTTTAAAATGCAAAATAATGTTAAAAAAACTTACAGAGAATTTTAATTCCGGGTCGCATTTAATGTGAGTATAAGAGATTAAAAAAAAAAAACAACAAATGGTGTAGTTACGTGTATTGATGTTGACAACAGTGAAAGAACACATTATAATATCTTAAAGCACTATATGGTGTTGTGATAAACAATGCTAGTGTTCTCTTACGATGAATATTGTGTTCAGCAATAAGAAAATTCTCTTATGATGATAGCGAACAATATTTGTCTAGCTACAGAAAGCAATAACGTTAAGCCACTGTCACTTACAGTGACTTTTACTAACATTTCTCGTGAGAATGTAAGAGTTGTGAATATTAACAACAGCTATTTAGCTATTAATGTTACGTATTTGACAACAGCGAATGAGTTGTATATATCACTGTTCAATACTTTATTACTCTATTTACTCAGTGATATTATATTTGCTGTTAATCACATACGCCCTAATCGCGAATATAACATAAATATTTCAGTGGACGTGAATAACAGTGCCTCGAACATTTGTGAACTGTTAGTCAAATGTAGAAATTTTAATAGGAAACTTAGAGAACACGAACTTTGAACTCAGCACAACAGAATTACTTTAACTTTCTCAATGCTCAGCGTACGATATCGTAAAATTTAATGTAATGATAATGTGGATTTCGTTGTTACATCAGATAGGATATTTGTACTCGTTAGTTTCACACCATTCTTTACCGTATAATTTTAGACTTTTGATATGGTCTTTGCAACAATAAAATCGAACTGGCTTTTATTATAATTTGACTGTTAACATACCTTCAAATATCGTAAAAATGTACTTGCGGATGTAAATCCAAATGTGATGAATGCGATGATGTTAGCTACTCACTTATCCGAGGGGGATTTAGTTGAAGTTTAATAACAAGTCTCTGCAATGGAAACAATTCTTTCAGTTAAAAAACACTTATCCAATCCGGCTCGTTCGGACCAAAAATGTTAATACGGGGGGTTGATCGGACAGTGTTTTTATTTCATATGAAAGAGAATGAGAAAAACGGGGGGTTAAAGTATGTATAATCCAATGAGTTTTATTTACTGGCAAGGTTTTACCTTTTATTTCTGGGGTTTACAAAATGGAGATGATTTTACCAAGCAGGGACTTTAAACGTTCAAATAAGCAGTTTATATATCGAAAGTATAATGAGTACTGATACTTGGGCGAGAGTTAGAAGATCGTTTTAATACACTGCTAGAATGGTGTAGTGAAAGCTCTTTTCTTAACCGTGCTGGGCGTGTACTTAAAAATAAAAACTTACAACTATCAGGGTAAGGAAAACTTGTGCACGTAAACAGTACTTTAAAACTACTCTACCAATATTTCTCATAACGTAATTTTCTTTCACTTATGGAAATACCAAGCAGTAAAACACAAAATTCATAACATATATTATAGTTTAACAATTTCACTATTATATTTAATATCATAACACAATGTATAATTTAGCACTTTAAATTCATGTATGTATATGTATGTATTTGCAGAGGCGGTTTTCACATTTCCTTTCTTGACCGAAAGTAAAAATGTTCATTTCAGTGTATACGAATGCTTAGAAATAATACATCAGTACATATTTATATATATTTTAAACATATCGAAAAAATGTGTACTCGTATGTGGTAGGTTAGTAAGTTTGTTCCTTCTGACCGCACAGATGTGGGCGGATGTTGGTGACGGCAAATGTGTAAACGTGTGCCAGTCGTGGTGAAGCCTGAAATAACTAACTATTCTGTTGAAATTTATATTTTCCAAATCAATGAACAATTTAATTCGTTTTTATATTTCGACATAGTTTCGATTTTTGTCTTTTAGTTATATAAAGTTAGATCAGCTATTCGTTGAGTTCGCGCCATGAGTTGATGTGGCAACGAACGTTAGTTTTCCTTTTTATACCTTAAAAGAATTGCGTTCTTACGACGCAGTTATTACTGAAAAGTTAGGTGGAAAAGATAAAAGGGGGATAATAGAATAAAAAGAAAGAAATTGTGTAATATAAGATATTTATAAAGTATGTTTCATACATAATCATATGTAATGGATTTATTTCAAGGACTGCCGTGCAATGCGGATTTCTTTCTTAAACACCGACCTTTGCCCGCATCACCCGTGTCCTGGCGGTATTTTTTCTTCTTTTCCCCAATTGAGTTGAAAACGACATTATCGCTTTTCCTTGTCACATGCTATGACATTTTCTTATCCCCTTTGGAACACAAGAAAGTGGAATTTTCCTATCAAGTGTAGTAGCGAATAAGCATTTGCTGCTTGAACGATAAACCAAACGCTTACAGACAAATGCGGTTGATGCGACGCTTTCCGTTTTTAATTCTTCTTGTTCTACTCAAGATAATGGAGATAACTTTTGTTTATTGTTCGATTAGTAACAGTGGATTAACTGGTTGGAGGACAAAACAATTTATTTTTCAAACTCCGTAATTATGAGCATAATGACCAACTCATCAAATTTTGAAACATGGAGTGGAGCTCGGTTATGCAGCATTTGTTGTTTGTGATGAATAATCATCCATATTAAACATTGTTTGTTGGGTCCCAACAGTGCGACGTTTTCGATATGTTTCAATTTTCATAACACAAAGCGACAACAAATTAATAAAAAAAAGTTGATCTCTGTCCTCACATTTACCTAGCTGTGCTCATATACCTTGACTAAAAAATCAATAACATATTTCTGAATACTCTCGGAATTTAAAGGTATTCAATGTCAAAAAACCCAACGTATTTTCTTGCGATATCATATTGTTTGGGAAATATCATCAGCAAGAGCCCAGTGTATTAAACCTTTGAAGTCTGCCAAGTTTGACTGAATCAGTGTGACTGAATAAAATATATAAATCTAAAAATATAGGGACTAAACGGGTTACGTGTATGGGAGGTACCAGTAAGGGTGCGGTTCATCTGTCATTTTGTTTGTGATTTGCCTAGCATTACAAGCAACGCAATGGACAAGAATAGAGTTTAATTCATATTTTGGATGTTATAGAGGAAAGATTGAGTTTTTGCCATGTCGATCAATTTATATTAGAGGTACCGGGAGGGCTGGTTGATATGGCTCATTCAGAACCTGCGGCTATAGAAAGAATAGAACTCGTAGCGGTTTTATCTTCTGTTAATTTTCCAGCTTTTTATTTTTCAAACAGTAAAGGTAAGTAAATTAGCATTATCAGCTACGGTGTCTAACAACTCGTACAATTAATAAAACAGTATTATCAAAGTGAGTGTACTTTTATGGCAATGATGTGCGCTGTACTACTTAATCGTCCCAATTGTAATTTCCAACCGACTATTAAAGTTTTGGTGGCCAAATTCGAATCGACTGTTTCAGTGAATAATAAGCCAACACGCTTACGTCAATGAATAGCAAGATTTGTCGAAAACATCGCCGCTATGCGTGGGAGTATACAGAGGAACAAGATATAGCCTAGAAGCAGGTAATTTCGTATATTTTATGACTTTGATTTGGAATTTTTGAAAGCGGAAGCCAACCAACTGTGGGACTGTACATCTTCAGACTATTCTTGGGAGGTAATCTTAAGCAGCAGGTCTACTCGTACATGGATAAACAGCAATCGTCTCTCAAAGCCAACATGCATTTGGCCAACTGCAAAATGATCGAAAATTACACACTCGGATGTGTGACTCCTAGCGAAGCAGCGCCTGTTATTTGAAACATACAATATTCCAGACATACTGTAATATTAAAAAAAAAACTTCGTCACACTTTGTTGGACTGTGCCAAGTTTTAAGTAGACAAGAAATATGACATATATTTGGGTGTAAAATTTGTCCTCTGTCTCTGGGACCTTCAATACCACTTTAGTTCAAACCGTTTTCAATTTCTTAGAATGAAAACAGACCACATTGCCTCACTTATTTTGACGCTTCCTATGCAAATAGACCTGAATTTCCAAAATTCAATCAATCCTTTGTTATTTGTTATTGTAGCAGTCTAGATTTTTATCCATTACCTTATTTAACAATTTTCTACATCGTCGGGGAAAAATCAGTCAAGTAGCCACACCCTTTCTGGTACTTTCCACTCAAATCTCTGATTTATCACGCGTTCCGAATTGTGAGAACGAAAGTGAAAGACGTTGAGATGCGCATTCTGGTACCTCCTACATACATTTACCATTTTATGGGAACTTTATTTTCGACTAGTACCTAAGTTACTTAAGTTCTAGCCAATAACATTGCATTATAATATTGGGACAATGTAAAAAAATTGATGGAATGAATGACCACACCATCTTTGCTACCTCCCATACAAATTACTTTACTTAACAAACAAATTCTTAAATTCGTATTTGTTTTATTTATTTTTTTTTTTTTTTAGTTTATTTACTTATTTATTCAACTGCTGTGGGAAAAATTGGAAAACTCAAAATTGGCTTTCTTGTTGAGAAAAAGCCAGAAAGTGTACTTCTTTTGTTTTCTACTTTTAAATCCCATTTTTCTGTCAGATCTGTTAAATATAGCTCTTTTTAAAATATTTTGCACCAGTCTCAACGTAGGGAAATAGCATCAATAAGTGACCATAGTTGTAAGACATAAATTTTTAAAACTAAACTTCAGACAAAAAGCTACCGAAAGTTTCAGCAACGAGAGTTTCAACCAACATTTTCGATTCAACTTTGGAAAGACAAACATCTGTTGCAATTTCTTTAACTAATTCGCTATACTTAACACAATTTAACCCACAAAATATGTTCATTATTATAAAGCAATACAATGTACAAATTTTCAATTTTTGAAAATTCAAATTTCAAAATTTGAATTTCTGTAAATCGATCAATTTAGAAGGGAGGATCTTGAAGGAGTATAGAAAAGGAGTCTCTTTCATCTCTCATTTCGTTCTAAGACTTAACTTTGTCCAATGCTAGATGTGTGCTAATTTATATATAAATCTAATAATATATTGATGAAATCGGTGTTTTTGTTTTTGTGGGAAGTGTAAATTAGGGCGTTAGCGGTTGCATTTTTTCAATTATAACGGGAGAAGACATATTTTAGCGCAGCGAGCCAACTAGGAATTGCGAGGGAAAGATATACTTTTTGAAAAACTGGTCAAGATGTTGATTACCTCCAATGTTACACTCTGTTGTGCGTCGAACGAAACGTACCTTCATTTTTTAGGGTAAAAGCAGAACAACTGTAAAAATATTTACTGGAGAAATAGATTTTATTTGAAAAGACGTAAATTGCAAATTCTAACCTCTATACAGTCAAAACGTTTCATCTATTTGTGTGGAAGTAGAAAGGCAGTCCCTAGTCCATTTATCTTTTGTTTCCAAAAGATAAATATCTATGTTCGTTCTGATGATTTTCTCACGCTAGAATTGAAAAACTAGATTTCAATTTAACATTTGCATAAAATCAAGTTTCTACTCTATTCGTAACACTATAATAATTGGGAACATATTTATTGAAAGACATTTAAGTTGATATTTCACTGCAACAACATCGTACTAACCCTTGACACAGTGATTTCAATGGATTTCATAATTGGGGTCGGCTAACACTCACGTACAAATGATAAAAATAAAAAAAACTGTGTTTCTGAGGAAGTACTTTTGGATCCCAAGCGGCGGTTGGAGTTCAGACATCTATTTCAATTCGACAACAAAAAAGGAAACGTGTACAGAGTAATTTGCAGAGTAATTTCACTGAAATGCTAAAAGTGTAAGAACTCCTTAGAAATGTCACATTTAATTTAGTAAATTGTGTCTTCATGTATTTGTCTTGACATGTTGTGTGGCCATAAAATATATTTTTAATTTTCGTTAAAATATTCCAGAAATCAAAGCTTCAGATCTCAGTAAACGCAAAACGATAGGTTCAGTAATCCCACAACCAGTTCTGCATCTGACACCCCGGCCTATTTGAAGTTCGAACTTATTTCATTACACAACACTGAGCATTCTAAGTCTGTCGCGAAATCGTGTATAAATTATATGTACATATCTTAACTTTTCCCTCATATGTAAAGCAAAGATTTCCAATGGCATCATTTATGGAGCTCGTATATGAGAACATGTACCCGGCATATCTTTTCAAAGCTGTCACCATTAATATCACAGTTTTGGTATGACACTAACGCATATTACTAAAATATATCACTGTTAAATCTGAGCGGTGAGAGCTTCTCGATCACTGCCCTTCGACCAAGATGACCTAACCTGGATTAATCAGTGTTCTAAACATTGCAGCGTATTAATTCTTACTTAAAGTTAGAGTTACTACTGTTTACAAAAAAACAAATCCTTGTAAAAATTTATGAAGTTTTCGCCTTTCAATATTTCCAGCTTTATTTTTTATTTCAATGGCTGGATGTATTGTAATGGCGTTTTCCAATTCCTTCTTCTTTTTATTATCATTGCTGTCTTTCCGGTAACAGATTCTTTTATTGACTATTAATACGCAATTGGCTGTTTGGGTTGCTTTGCTACGGTTCACTTAGTGAGATGATGTTGCTGCCACTGATGCCCCACAGATCCTGCAGTGTCCTTGTTGCTGGTTTTCCTTCTTCGTCTTTCCTTTTCCGATGCCTTTGCTGATGCTTTTCCCTGCGAACTTACATACGCTTTTATTTCCCAAGAGTATTCTATGCTTCTCTCTAAAAATTGTTCGATTTGTAAAATTTTTCTTTAGCTTAGTGGCCATAATGTTGTGCTGACGTTTAAATTGAAAAGAAAATTACAACAATCGAATATTCGACATACGAACATATTGCAATGTAGTAACTTACTTATCGGCATAACTACAATTATATATTCCTGGCAACGGTTGAATGTAGATAATTTTGTTTGTGACAATCTAAGGAGTATTTCATATAGTTCTGTTAAATTCCCATTAGCTAGTGATGAGATTCTATATGAAGCAACATAAAATTAGAAAAAATCATGTTGTAGCCGAAGCAATTTATGTTGAAGTAATGGGAGGTTTATGTGCAGGTAGTTCTTCAAGTAGAGATTTTATGTCAGATTAGAGTCAAACTATCGTAATATTTTTGGCATTTCATCATTGAGAGGCCCACAGTGTCTACATATTTTACTTTTGCTTCACCCCCTTGAAGCCACTTATAGTCGCCATAATTGACCTACCAAACTATGGTCTTACGACAATATTTGAAGAACGATTAATTCGCCGCCAAGATACTGTGTCTTGCCTAGCCCCTTCCCTTTATAACTACATAAAGGCCAAACTCTGCACGGATAAACCGGCTGAGATTAAGTGAATGAAAATAAGAACTTTAAAAAGAGAGAGTATTAAATGCAGTTATGGCCAACTTTTGACAGAAATATCAGTCAAGTAAAGTGACTTACATATCCATATACATACATATCCTTACATACAGGGTTATCCATTTAGTGGTTTCAGAATCGCCGGTCCGGCAAAGCTGTGAGTTGTTAAATACCTGTCATCTGAAATGTTATTTATTTAGTAAAAGGTTTACCATTTATGAATAGGGAGCGCTTAGTAACCGAAGTGCGCGTCAAAATCGCTAAAACTTATTACAGAAGTAGTGATTCAAACGTGATTCAACACGACTATTTTGGCTTTATTGGATGAGTAGTTTCCAGAAAGCGCAATTTTATGTTTTCTCGACGTCAATTGGCCACCAAGATCATCCGATTTGAGGCCGTTAGACTATTTTTGGTGGAGCTACGTCAAAGACTGCGTTTACACGGATAACCCCCAAATGTTGGAGTATTTAAGGTACCACCCGAAATGTGCGAAAAAGTGGCCGAAAACTATACCAAAAGAATCCACTGCTGCAACCAATCCAGATGCAGTCATTTAAACGACGTTGTATTGCATAATGCAAGGTTCCAAGCATTATCTATATCTATATATGTATATATAAAAATCAATTGCTGTGCGTTAGTCTCGCTAAAGCTCGAGAGCGGTTGGACCGATTTGGCTCATTTTGGTCTTAAATTATTGGTAGAGTATTTCGGAAGGTTTAAAAGGTTTTATTTGAAGTGATAGATGGCGTTGGAGATGACATTCTTGCAATTAATTTTTTTTACCACATTAACATTTTGAAGGCAAAACAACGTTTGCCGGGTCAGCTAATAATGAAATAAAAGTTTCATCGAAATCATACATTTATGTCTGTTTTATTTAACTTTACTTCTCACACCGAAAAATGGACAACATATGCCTTCACTTAACTTCACTTAACACTTAATATTGTGTTGGTGCAAAAATTGGGGTAAATTTTTTTTAAAAAATGCTTATAATTAAAGCACCGTAATAGAAGCGAATAATAAAGAAATTACTGATTTTTGTTAAATCGGATATTGTTATCCAGTCCATTTTATTTTAAATTTTACCAAGCTAAATGCTAGGAATTGACAAACAATATTATATAAAGCAGTCTACGGATTAGAAACTGCTTATGAAAAACTAATTGTCGTTAAATCGGTCAATTTGTATGGGAAGTACCAGAAGAGATGTGGGTAGAGGGAGAGGTGATGTGAGTCGAATTTGACTGAATTCAATACATCTGCTGGAAAGTTTTTAAGCTAAGAGTAGATTGTTTAATTGGCCGATTTTTCCTGAATTTTAACATGTATCATTAGTCAGCACAATGGGTAAAATTCAGGGTTAGTGTCGACAATTAATTATAAATTATAGAAGGAATATTAAATTTCAGGAAGTCGGTTAATTTGTATGAATGATACGCGGAGGTGCACAATAATGCAACCTATTTTCATTACCAGGCACCACTTTAGCAAACGTTTAACTTGTGCAAAATTCTACAAAATTTACTTCAACTAAATAAAAAACATGAGTCTAAGAAGGTGGGAGTTAAACCGGTTATTTGTATGGAAGGCACTAAAATTGGTAATAGTTAGTCTTTTGACTATTTCAACAATAAAGTGAACAAAAATGTAGGATGCTGCAGTCTACGAATTAAGAATAACAGAGGAACTATGGAATTTCGGAAAAATTGGAAAGGGTGGGTCTACATAGTCCATTTAAATTTTCCTTCTTGTGGTGTATTTAAATTACAAATTTGCCTTGATGATATTAGAATTTGAAGTCATGACCTACGGCTTGGTAGCCACACATGTCCTCAGAAATTCTTCTTAGATAGCGGCTTGAATAGACATTTTTATCTATCATACACCATATACAGAAAATAAATCAAACGCTCAGTTTTCTGCGCGATTTCTTCAATTCCTCAGAATATTTTTTTGAAAATGCTTCAAAAACCTGGTGCTTTTGGAGTCTATTGGGCGCCGTCTTCGTGTCTACTGAAGAATCAAGACTCAAGAATTTAAATGCTGAAGCGCTTGGTTTCATCCTCATAATATGACCCAGTTGTAGTAATCATTGCATTTCCTTGTTACGTTGATATTTGCATTTAGCCCATGATTTACGCACCGACTAAATGCTGCGTATGTGATGATGGTTTTTTATACAGGGTAGGCCATAGGGGTGTTGGCGGTTTAAATATTCAATTAAAAAAAAACTACGAAACATAAAAAAAATATATTTGTATTTTTAAAAAGTAGAAGCATGGGAATTTTTAAGACTTAAAAATAATGTTGTCCAAATGGCTTCCCTCGGCTGCTTGACACTCTTGGAACCGAAGTCGCAAATTTTGGAAAATTCGTTGAAAAGTTGTTCTCGGTACTTGTTACTTTCCTGAATAATGTTTCTCTTCAACTGCTCTAAATTGGTCGGATTATTCTCGTAGACTACCGATTTGAGGTAGCCCCATAGAAAATAATCGCATGGAGAGAGATCGGGGCTACGTGGGGGCGATTCAATATCCCCCCTTTTCGAAATGAGTTTTCCAGGAAAAACATTTTTCAGCAGATCTATGGATACCACAGCCGTATGACATGTGGCCCCATCCTGTTGAAACCACATCCTCGAGGTATTGCCTTGAAGTTCTTGCAAAGCTGACACCAAAAAGTCTGCTAGCATGTTGCAATAATTGTTCGCTCTAACCGTCATCGCATGCCCTCTTTCGTCCTCAAAAAAGTATGGTCCAATAATACCGGTTGACGTTATCCCAGCCCACACGACAAGCTTAGGGCTGTGAAGTGGACGTTCATGCAAGCGTCGGGGATTAGTCTCGACAATTTTGCTTGTTCGCATGGCCATTAAGTTGAAAATTGGCCTCATCAATAAAAATCACGTTGTTGAAATTGTTGAACCGCTCTAGCATCAAATTGACAAAGTTAAGTCGGTTATTGGCATCATCGGGTTTTAATTCTTTGACTATCTGAATCTTATAAGCCTTCAAACGCAAATCACGTTTCAAAATTCGTCGTAAAGTTGTTCTTTTGATATCCAAAGACTGACTTCTCTTACGTGTTGACTGTTGCGGATTTCGCTGAACTGAAACACGAACACGCTCCACAATGTCGGCTGGTCTTGCAGAACTGTTGAGCCGGTTGCTTCGAACATTCTGATCCATTTTCGTATCACTTTGGCGCTTGAAACTTCACTTAAATCGTGTAAACCGTGTTCATGCCGATACAAACGTCGTGCAGTAATCACTGATTTATTGTTTTCGTAATACGCTCGGACACAAAATTCACGCTGCACTCCCGTATACGGCTCCATGGCAACTAAATTTCCAGGAAGCGGCGCAGCGAACAACATATCCCCCCGCCACCCCGCGCCGCGCGTTACCGAGAAATTGCATCGCCAACACTCATATTACCCATCCTGTATTTGCTGCTTATTTTTCCCTCAAAGGCTGTCAAAACTGTGTCTTCCGTTTTAGTCCTAACGCAGGATGTAGCGCTGGATGGCGAAACAAGCCAATGGTAAGGACTTCAGCAGTGGGAAATATTGCAGAAGATCTTCATGTTCCTATTTTTTCTATGGTAAAACATCTCCTGATAAAAGACAGCGAGGAAGTTGTTCGTTGATTAAATTTCGATCGCCAAGTGCAACGCAGTTCACACCCACTACGTCGAAAAGAATACTGAACGACCTTCAGAAAAAGGCGGCATGGATTGAATATCGGTATATTGAAGGTTTTTTAGTAGAAAAACTTATAAAAATTAAAGTTATAACCACTTCCTAGGTCTCGAAGTGGTTAAAATTTGCATCGAAACTAATGAATTTAACATGATATTGTCATGGGAAGGAGGTGATTCTTTAATGGTAATTTTTAAGCGCATTTGAAGCAGTTTTGTATTGTTAGCATTTTTTTGGCATCCATTGAAGTTTCCGAAAATCACTTATACATAATTGGAATTTATTTGCTTCAGAAGAATCATTATAGAGCTATAACATTATGTTATACAATTTTTTCTTTTTGATTTCGGAAATTAAAGACGTTTGGAATCCAGTCTTCTGGAGTTTTGTTATAAGTCCTTCGGCATGAATCGGGAGGGGAAGGCCTTTTGGAAATTAGCGGCAATATCAACGTAGTCTTTAAAAAATCTGACATAAGTTCTTTTCTACGAAACGGGAGTCACTCTGTGTATAACTCCAGCCTGTATACGGCTTTCAAAATCACGCCTTATAGAAAGCCTTCCAATCCATGAATTCTGAGAGTCTGCTAGAAAATAAAAAACACTGCTGTTGTTGTCATCTCAGCTGCATATAGCATATAATATGTAGAATATATGAAGAATTCTTTTCAAACTGGGAAACTTATTATTATGAAATATTGAATAAGTTTCAAATGAGAAATCAGAAACGATATACCCTATTCATAGCAATATGAAATATTAAATACAAAAAAAAAAAAAAAAAATCCAACTTTAAAGTTAAAAGCATGTCATTAAAGGAGAGGTTGTATGATATCATAATCTGTATTTAAATAACTTGTAGTTTCAAGGCAAGACTCTCAAAACAGATTGTAAATTAAATGATTTTGTATTTTCATTATAGACTGCGGAAAGTGAAACATGTTCAAAATAATATTTGTTTCCTGTTCATTTCACGAGAAATGCCCCTCTTTGAAATTATGTGAAGGCTGCACTTAGGTTTTCCATTCCAACGAAGTTTTATTCAATCGTCACGAATATAGAAATGAAACACTTTTGGCATACATGCGATTATTTTAATATCGTTTCAGTTATTTGGTATTCTATTGTTTTTATTTCTGTGTAAAATATTCTATTGTAGATGATTTTTATGACATCATGTAAAATCTTTAAGCATATTCACTTGTTAGCAATGCCGTAATTGGCAGTAAACTTAACTTTTTGCTGTTCAAAATACAGCATTCTTAATGGGGTTTAAGATAAATTAGTTAAAAATTCTGCAGAGTTTAACGGAAAATATATAATATTCTTATGGTCATAATTTAAAATGTTTTTCTTTTACTGTTTGCCATCCTGTCAGATTTTGGGTCATTTAGTTGTCTTAACCGTCGTACATTGATTGCCAGATCATTTGTCGGTGTTCTTCCTGTTTTTTGGCCATTCTCTGCAAGCTGGCGTAATGTACATCACAGAATAGCCGAGAGGGAATTTCCGTATATCTATCAGTATTATATTTTGAATTCAATATTTCTGTCTTTTTTTTCGGTGCATTTTTATCGTATTTGGTTTCATGTTTATTATATGGAGGGTGTTGTGTCAGTTAAATGTCAATTATGCTTTAATACTTTCACGATTCAGCTTCTGGCTTCCAATGATTGAAAAGGACACCAGTGTACTCGTATCATATTTTAGGTTTGGTAGCGAAAAGTATTAGTTCATTGTTTTCCTCGGGGCTATAAATAAATCAAGTGATTTTGGATAGTTTTTGTTGTCAAATGATTACTTGTATGACGAGCAAATTTAGCGTACAACTGTTGATGATTGTTGTAATAGATATTAGTCAAATGTTTGGGGATGTGCATATATTTTAAATTGACAAACCAAGTAATGAATACATCGCATAAATTCCTGGATTTGTTTTTAATTATTGTAGGGAAATGTGATGGACGCAACGAGCAAAAATGAGGCACGAAAAAAAAAAAAAAACAAAAACAAAAAAATAGTGATAACTAAAAAAGAATTTCGAACCTTAATTTGCAGGTAGTTTACAGTTAACTTTTTGAGATGGCGACAAGAATATATGTATCCTTATCTACAGGGATTTCCAAATAGGGCACACTGACGCAGAAATTATATAAAACAAGGAGCGTTCGAGGTATTAACAAAATTGCCTTTTTGAAATGATATTATGTATGGAATGTAACGCATCACAAAGTTCCAATTAATTCCAATGAATTTGAGCTGTGGTCTTGGTTATTCCAGCTTTCATTACATCGGTTGATTGCTGTTTATTAGCATAAACTTGCGGCTTCAAAAAAACACACATGAAAATGTTTAAAGGGATCAAATTGCATGATATTGGTGGATAATTTACCATACCTTCAGATCGTTTATGCAGAACGTCCATTACGGCGTTTGCTGTGTGGCACATAGCGCCATCCTGCAGAAACCACGTGTCGTCTACATCCATATCGTCCATATTTAGGCCAAGTGTATTTGGTTATTATTGATCTGTAAAGTTTGTCATTGACAGTGGTGGCCTTACTAATGTCGTTTTCAAGGGAGTACGAACTAATGATGTCACGTACTCAAAATCCCCACCAAAGAGTAATTTTTTTTAAATACATGACTACCTACTGAACATCGTAGAGATGGCGTCGTCCCATATATGACATGGCGACTTGTTCAAAAATGCGTCCTATTGCTAAAACTGGCCAAATGTGACCCTCTTCTAAGGCCTAATCAGCGAGCAAACGTTGTTGTCTGTAGTCATTAATTTTGTGGGTCGGTTGGAATTTATACGAATGCATGCCAAAGTCCCGCTACAAAATTCCCAAAAAAACTTTGAAATCTGCGAAAGCCTGAGATTTTATACACGTCCAAGTATCAGCTTCGTGACGTCCTGATAACATACCTTTACAGACAGCGATGATGTTTTCCGACGATGCGATTTTCTTTGACTTATGGGTTTTGGGTGATTATTTACCGAAACATTCGTATTGAATCTTCAAACAACCTTGTCCACCAAAAGCCTTTGAATGTAAAATGGGCGCAATGTGTGTGTCGCTTAGATTAGCGATAATAATGTTTTATGCTCAATTATGTAATTTGGAATGATGGCTTGGCATCAGTAACTGAATAATAAGCTGAAGATTTGACAGGCGTCATCAAGGCAGCATAATTGCTATAAGCTGTCAACATCAATCCGCCCTATTTGGAAAACCTATTATCATACGCCATACGAAAGAAATTGTTCCAAATTTTTGGGCTTTCTGCGCTCTTTCTCCACTTCGCATATATTGGTGTCCTCTTCTGCGCAGCCCATTCAAATTATTTTTTGCGCTGGAGCCGACATAACCTGAATAACAAAGGCGTTATTATTTTTAACACGCTCCACAACGTCGATGTCGACACACAGATCGCGGTTCACATAACTCCGATTCAGTCCGTTAACGATAATAAATTTTTCGGAGTATTTTTTCGTCGAAAATATCCAGAAGTGATTCATCCGCTTTTGTAATAATCCAGAATTACGAGTCATACAGCACGAAATGTACAACTAGTGTGTGGTGCAGTCATGTTTTTGTTCGTCGACAGAATGCTTTGCTAATCTCCTAATCTGCAGGCCGATATCATTCGTTTTATTCAAGGCGTAGCCGAGATATACGAATTTATCTACCTCTCCAGAGGTACAGTTGGCCACTTTCAGATAGTATCTCATACTGCCAGATTATTTACCCGTCAAAACAAACAACTGGATTATGCCCTGCTTAATTTTCGGTATGCTTCCTTTAACTTCTTCTCAATGCTTGAGAAGGTTGCAGTAATACCTCGCAGTTTTCTGCCAATGGTGAATATATCATTACCAGTACCAGTCGTATTAGCTGCAACTTTCCTTATAATCCAATGGTAAGGTTCGGTCTATTTTTTCAATATTTGGAAAGTTGTGGATATAAGAACAATATCAGAAGCTTATAAGTGATGGGTGAAAGACTGACATCGCGATAGCGATAGCTGATATCTGGAAATTATAATATAATTCGTAAAAATTTACTACTTAAGATAAACTTAGTATTTTGCTGAATGCTAATGGTATTTATTGATGGTATTATAATTTAAAGAACTGACTCTGTTGTTGTTGTTTTTTGTCTTCTTTTTTTTTTTGTGCTGTACTCTGTCATAATATCACATTTCATTTCACCTTCACAACAAACAACCTTTTGTTCAGAGGCTTACATAAAACTCAGTTCTGGCACGAAACTTGATGCAGTATTTTGTGTGCATTTGCGTCAGACCTGTTGTTTATTAAAGGGTAATAAAATGTATATTTAATTAAATGAAGCGCACACAATTAACAGGGAAAATAAACAAATGCAAAAAATTGCAATTTGCTTACACAGCATAATAATTAAATATTTATGGGGTTAATTTTTTAATTATATTTATATATCGATCCAACCTTTTTCACCCTTACGTTCTCTAATTATGTTTGTTTTGTAAAAGAGTATGTGCTCATGGATATATCAGCAGACACAAGGTTATGGAAAGTTCAGTATGATTTGACGCATTGAATAACCAACACATAAATAAATTTACAATTATTGTCATATCGTGTAGGATTTAAAGGGTCCTCCGATCAGTCAGTGAAAACAAGCTCATGATAAATTCCATTTGAAGTTCTTTTTGGGATCCTTTAGTAACAGGAAAGAAGGGGCTTTCTATCCCAGACAAAGTTTTGTTAAATTCATTAATGATTGCAAACACATTTAGTGCATTCGTGTCATAAATAATGTTAGAATTAGCATTTTAAGGATACTTCGCAATATTTTCTGATATAGCCAACGCATTTGAAGTGATTAATTTGTATATATTTACCAGGAGGAATAAAGGTACATACCGTTTGATAAGGCAAAATTGTAATACCCAGGAGGAAGGCATCACTTATCTTTTGATTGTTTGAGCGATGTCCGTCTGTCTGGATAGCTGGCAGACATGGTAACTGCTACAAATCTTTCACAGTCTAGTATTTTGCCTGATCGTAGCAAGTGATTGCAAATGAGTTTTATCGGCGTATTACTTTTAGTATTTACAACACAAATTGGCCAATTTTCCAGATAAAATGTTGTCTCCGCAACTCCTCTTTGTTAGACTGCAAACTCTTAAAAAACCGATCTGATACACATGCCGCTTCTTGTGCCTCCCATGAAAACGACCTATTTAACCCAAATAATCTTATGTTCACTACAGTTAGTACACACGACAGTTAGCAGCGACCAGACCGATATGTCTGACGAATATTTCGAGTAGCAGATTAATCGACAAGTGCAGCAAATGCCTCTCAAACTGCGTTTGAGCTCACTGATGTGAGAAATTCTGCCGGGTCTCATTCATGAGATGCAAAGGAATTAGTTTTTGGAACATTACACCATCAATGGGACTGGGTAGGGAACCCCAAAATTGGTTTGTGCAAATCATAATATTCGACACCAACTTGGTTCTTTTTCCATACATATGTATAGGTATATATTAGACTTGTCAGCCGATGTTGAAGCATGGTCACGTGGTGCTCAAGACGTTTATCATTTGTTGCGGAACCCAATTTCATTTGTTTTGAGTCACTCCCACCGATTTTTAACAATGTTGTGAGTTATTCGTAATGTAATTGCAAGTTTTTCTTGCTTTTGGCACAAACCTTCATTCTTTGTCTTCGCCCAGGTTTGATCTTCTAGTACATTCCTTAACTTCGACGTCAATATATGTAAGTATGCTTCTGAAACAGCTCACATAAAAACAAAAAAAAAAAAAAATTATAATAATAAAAATAATAATATTTGATGATGACAAATGGTGTTCTTAGATGTCTGTCCTTAAATGTGGCATCTTACATCTGACAATTTCAACCATAACTTACTGGTAGAGCCAAGCTTAGTTAAACGGTGGGGACTTATTTGTATTACCAATACTAAGGCGGCAATTCTATGTTACTTTTGAGCAGACGTATTGATGTGTTTTCATGTAACTTTTGTCAACTTAACTTTATTGTTTAATAAACGACAAGTTTTCTCATTCACTTTCATGCAGTAATTCCGTAAGCCTTGATAATTGATTCTTTTTACTACGAGTGCATACCCAACATTAGTTCCAAGTTTGTTTATCACTCATTTAGTTTGCAATTATAACAAATTACCAGAAAAATGTAACAGCTCATGTACAAAGCCATGGCAAAAAGAGTGAACTGCAAATAAAAAAAGTGCACAAAATGCTATTAATTAAACGCCATTAATAGATAAAGCAAATAAAAATTACTGCTAAAATGCACACACAGATCACATGTTAGCATAGCTGTATGTGTGTATGTTCGTGAATGTGTAGAAGTACATGTACTTCACTGTATAATATCTATGTATCTAGGAATTTTTTTTATCGACATCTCCTCTCGTTAATATTATGAAGTCATTGAAAATTCATTAAACAGCATTTATAATTGCCACAAATTGCGTGAATATTATGGACGTTGGATATAGTGGCAAGCAAACAAGGGAAACAAATAAATACAAAGGATAGCAGTTATGCAGAAAGCACTTACGAGTATACACATTCAGAGTGCATCCTGTACGAACTTTCATAAATCCTAATAGTTGCAAATTGTAGTAAGCATACACACATTTACCCAAACAGAAATAAGTAATATGCGCATGTATATATACATATAAGCACTTACATACGCAGGATTGTATAATAACAGTAAATCTTTATGACGTTAATTAAGACTAATACACAGGATTTGTAAAGGCATTGTGTATGCGAGGCCTCGCTAAACGCCTTAAGTGGAGTCGATAAACCTTCCTTACATGAAGACATTAAAGAAAAAGTTGCACTGTTTGCTTCGAAGAAGATTTTTGGAAGTTGAATGTTAGAGGAAGTAAATTTCCCTGAACCGTGAAAGATACAGAGATAGGTCTGTCTACCCGATACATTGGGGAAGTCTTGACAAAATTATATACAAGAGATCATCAAATTCGGTTTTCACAAGGCCAGCTCAACTGGTTTTGTCACGTCTGTGGCAAGAGTAGCAATAGAAGTGAATGTCACTGACAAAAAATATTGTACATTTTTAATGCTGCACGTTAAACATTTGTTCAACGCCGCACGTAAGAATTTTATATTGGAAAAGCTAGGAAGCCTAGGAGTACCAGAATATCTGACTACCATTATAGGGAGTTAGATATTTCTCAGTATAAAATCTTAAATACAACTAGGACCAAGGTTAACAGTTATATAGTGTCACGGCGGCTATTCCCCAGCGATCAGTCCCAGTCTGAAGCTGAGCATACTTTCAGAAGATAGCACGAGGACGGTCCTAAAACTAGCCGAGCTAACAAAGAAGACAAAAAAAGTTGTGAAAAATTTCTTTATTTTTTAACGTTATCCCCTTTTAGCTCGATACACTTTTTTATAGCGACATTAAATAGCTTCTGTACCCTGTTTATGGTAATAACTGTCAAATCCTTTCATTGTTGGAAAATCTTTTACTATTGAGCCATTTTTTCAAGTTTGGAAATAGATAATAGTCCAAGAGAGCTAAATGTAGCGAAAAAGGTGCGCGATGAAGCAATTTCAACTTTAAATAATTTTGGCCATCGCAACATGCGGCATTTTCCCACATTTTAATCACCTAAACGCTGCAATAAACTAGCATAATATTCATCGTTGGTGGCTTTTCCTTTCCGGAGATAATTAACAAATATAATCCCAAGCTCGTCCCAAAAAAACAGATGCCTGCGGATGGGGCCGTCTTCGGCTTCTTTGGACATGATTTTCCCATTCCAGTCCACCGCGTTGACTTTTCCTTTGTCTCAGCAAGTGATGGACCCTTGTATAAATCGACGCAAAAATTTGGTTTTACTGCGGTAAAACACCGCTAAACACTCTACTAAAACATCTTCATGACGCTGTTTTTGCTCTATTGAAAGCAGGAGCGGCACAGCTTTCTTATCTTCGAGTCTTCAGTCAACATACTCGTACGATGTATAGCACTTTTTGAAATGCCCGACGATGACCCAATACCATTTTGTGGATTTTCTTAACCGTGCCTGGCGTGGACACCTTCGTTGGTCGACCACTGCCGTGTTCGTCTGGGCAGCTCGTACGGCCTCGATTAAACTGTGCTACCCAATATTTTACAGTCGTACAGAAGCAGACTCCTCCAGAATTGAATCTAGCTCGGTTTTAATATTGTTTGGACTGAGGCTTTTCAAATGGAAGTGTTGAATTACATCAATTTTTTCCATATTTAAAATCCACTGAGATCGTTTAATTTTGATGATTGTAAAAGACAGCGGTAAATTTCGGAGGGTATATAAAATATGTATCAGGAAAGTATCAACAATCGATGCAGCTCTGGCGCGCATCATGCCAAATATAGGCGGATCAGAGTAGTATTAAGGGGCAGGTAACTGCCAGAGTAGTAACTTTTATAATATTGTACGACACTCAACATCGGCGCGCTTAACGGCCGATATTGGAAGATACTTTTGACGTTGTTGTAGGCATGATATCCATAGGTATGCCCATCGATGAAGCCCGCTGGAAATGTAGCCTGCAAAGCATGTTGGAGAAAGTGAAACCGTTTAGACATCGCATAATAGATACGATGTGGACATAATGCTGACAAATTGACATAAAATACATAGAGTACATACGGCGATACAAATACAGCGATATGATGCTTTGAATTGCAGTTGCTAAGATCCGAAATACTTTGTAAGATTTTCACATCTTACGAAAAAAACCTCAAGTTAGTTTACATCGGCTTGCAAAGACACAAATCTAAGACTTCCATAGCTTTAAAACAACCAGTGGAAAAAGCGCAAAATAGCACAAGCGCCAAAAGTTTGGTCGGGCCGATCATGCTTTGGGAAATACAATGCCATGGATTATGTACCGGTTGTTTGCAATAGAAGTGGGTCCAAAATAATGTGCTAATGATATACTCGCTCAAATACTGTTCAATGACGGCGCCACTAAAAAGTGTATGAACAGTGATGTGCTATTCCTGCATCTGTTAATTCCCGCCATATGCTAACGAATAAAACAAAAAAGTCGATTTCCTTTACATCCCAGAAATAAGATGCGAAATTTGCCTATTTTTAGACTCATTGGAAGATAACTGCTGCTAAACGAGGGTTTTAGCAGCATTTAAAAACAATTGGAGTAAACTGCTCGAGTACTCCAATTGTACGTTAGTACATATTACCGATTGACAGTCGGACAAGTGTGGGCGTCATAAAAAATTTCACCCCATTGATGTTATATCGACTTATCTTATTTTTCTGGAAGAAAATCACATTTTTGTTATTATTCAATAACCACACTCACACTGCCACCATATACTGCTTTTCACTAAAGAATAAATGATACAATTGTTTGAAAGAAGTGAAAACTCCCCCTATCCCAAAGCCGAATATCAAATATAGAGTAGAGGAACGTGTAAAAACTCATCGGCTGATAAGTGGGCGTGTCAAAAACCTCTTCATCTTACGCAACATACAAATCGATTGAGCATATTTTTTCTAGTGCAAATTCGCAATTTTTGTCACTTTTTCTAGCGAAAATTGATAATTTTTATTATTTTTAAACAATCATGCGGTCCATTAAAAATTATATGAGCTGCAGTGGTTTCTTCTAGTATAGGATCAGTCCCATCAAATTTAGCTTTGCATGCTATGTATAGGGTATGGGAGAGCATTTCACATTCAACGAACTTATGCGAGGTGTGTTTAAAGTTAGGTGAATTTTCAAATTTCGCGGGCTACGTACATTCGAATTTCGATTATTATTTTATTTTTATGTACGCTCGTCTCGAAGAAATGTTGACGGTTTTATCCACTTAGCATGTTTAGTTTATTTGTGAGAGGCATAAATAAGACAAGTGTTTTGCGTGTTTGGCGATTTTCTGCTATCGCAAAAAATGGTTTAAAGAAATCGCATCAAATGTTGTGTAAAAAATTAAATTCAGTGCTCAAAACCACTTGAAATGTTAAAAGTGACATACGGTGAGAATATTCTGAGTCAAAAAAATGTTTACAAGTAGTAAAAGCTTTTCACAGAAGGTCGAGAAGATGTGAATGACGACGATCGCTCTGGACGCCCCAACACATCAACAACCGATGAAAATGTTGAGAAAGTGAAGTGAAGTTATGGAGAATCATCGAATCACAATTAGAGAAGTTGCTGGGGATATCGGCATATCGGTTGTCTCATACCATGCAATATTTTCGGAAATTTTGGGCATGAAGCGTTTGGCAGCGAAGTTCGTTCCAAAATTGCTGAATTTGGACCAAAAAAACGTCGAATGAGCATTGCTCAGGAATTGGGCGACTCATGGGCATATGGTTATGACATCAAAAGCCAAGCCCAATCGTCCCTCGTACGCGTCCTACAATATTTTTAGGCACAATAAGCCGGCGATTCTCAACGTTAGTTTGAGAAACTTTTGCTAGACTTGACGATTTCTCATCTACTCAAAGCATTCGTCATATCGATGCTACAGCCGCTTACGATGTGATTAGTGGTTGTATCAAAGTTCGAAGCAAATTTGTTTCTTCCGGGACGATTTCGCCCAAATTAGAACCTCGCCTGCCTATTACTGTGAGCAATAAGAGTTTTATTGTGATTTTAAAAGAATCGCGGACGATCGGATTTGCTTCAATCGACATAAAATTTGTCTAGTATAAAGTACACTAGTATATTTTATAGCGTTTCAAATTAGTTTGTGCTGAATTACAATCATGGTATAGTGATTGGTGTAAAAAGGAGTATCGAACTGTTGTCTTAATATGTCGCAGAAGGCATTTTCGGACTGTTAATCATTCATTACTTCTAATCGGGTCAATCGGCATAAGCTTTAGTCTTACGTACAGTTACTTTGCAAATATAATATGTATTTTTTAAGACAACAAATAGTAGATTTTAAATTCCGGACACATTTTTTTACTGCCAAATCACCTTAAGTAGATAATGCACATCCATCATTTTTTTATGAAAATCTTTGCCTCCAGTCCCACATATCCTGCACTTTATTTATTCTTAAGTAGTAGATGAAATCACCCCTGAATTGCTTTGTAAGCCTTAGCGCACGCTTAACCAAATGTTCTTTTATACCAGGAAGGGTTTAATATCTTTTCCTGTATCTCCTTACAACACAATTTTGGAAATATAAAGTTTTCTTGTATAGTTTATTCACCAATCAAAGGCAACATAGACTCAATTCCAAAATATAAAAAAAAACATAAGCATTTTATACATTATATATATAGGTATATCAATTATAAATAGGTATTATCGGAATTAAATGAGGTGCAATAGAAAAATCCAATAGCGTCAAGTAGAGTCAACGCAAAATAAACTATTCTAAAATTTGTATTTTGTATTTGTATTGTATTAACACGCATAGGGGAATTTATAAAAGGCCTTCTTAGGCAAAAATTCAGTCCTTGATTAGTATATGTTGTTCGCGTGCCTTGGTCCTGGCCAGTATATGTGTACAGATTTTAAAATTCCATAACTTTTTCTGATGTAATGAAGGAAATAGATTGAGAAAACTCAGTTTTATAATTTTACTTCAATTCGCAAAAGTTGCGTTAAAATATTCAGAGGCGGGGATCTAAAATCCATGTAAGTATTTAATATAAAATACAAGATAATACATGTGAAACTAAAATGCATACTGATGTTTCGGGAGCGAATTTTTTGGCGAGGTAATTTTTCTTACATACTACTTAATGGAAGATATTTTAGATTCACCAAGAATTGTGTAAAGTGATTATTAAGAAAGTTATTCAATCTCAATAAATAATCGCTCAAAATTACGGACTGTCAAAAACAGCTTTCTTCCATACCCAATAATAACGAACTTTTCTCATTTTCCCAGTAAAAAATCTATACTTTAATCTATTATTTAATAACCACAGCGATAGTTACAAATGTATATTACATAAATCCACGTTTACAGTGAATCTAAAAGCACGTAAACGTAGCAAAACACAAGAAAAAAAAAAACAAAAATGTTATCAAAATATGAAAAATAATTAGGGTATAAACTGTCTCAACAAATACAGCCACAGATCATTCTAAGCGCTTTTTTTCAAAAACTAGAACAGAATCATCTTTTATGAATCAGTTTTTGGCACCGTGAATCATGTTAGTAATAATTTAATCATAAAAAAACACCAATTTCGATACTGTAGTATATGAGTGTTAATTGTATAAGTATATTCTCTAGAAAGATCATCAGAACTGCGCCTAGAACATTCAAGTACGATATATGTAATCTCTTTCCCTCTTTATCTGTGGGTGGGACTTTTCTAGAATTACGTTTACGACAGTAAGTTGTGTTTGTTCCTCTCGCTCTCATTGTGTGGTCTATTGCTATTCTTTTCACTTGTTTTGTATATAAGAACATTCTAGAATTAAGTCTATGATGTACAACACTATTCTGTAAATATGTTTGTCTTTGTTGCACCCATTATGTAAATATGTGTTCTCTCTGAAACATTGTAGCATTTTCTAGAATAAGTAATTTTAGTATAAATAGAGCAACTTTGTACGTTTTTGGGAATTAATAAAGTTGACGTTGATGTGGAAATACGCTCCACGATACCAAAATACTTTTAAATTTTCTATGAAATATGGCACTGTTGTCCAAAAAGTCCAATTAAAAAAATTTGTTTATTCATCCAAATCTATTCCATTGCCTCCAAACAATTCCTCCGAGACACATTACACTTGGCCAACGTTTTTCCCAATACCCGAATCAAGTTGTTACATTCCGTTCTGGTCTTCAGAGCACAGTGGGATTCAAGTTAAATCTCTTCAGTCAACTCAAGATGCAGTGGTACAGCAGAAAATAGTACAGCAATAAATACGGCCTCTTTTTGAGAATAGTTTCACGTAAAAGAAGCATAGCACCTAAATAATATTCCTTGTTAACAGTTTTGCTCGGCAAACAAACTCATAATGCACACAATATCACAATATTTAAATCGACGTAATAACTTTTTACGTCGCACAAAACCCTACACAGCTCTTATACTAATCACATTTAGGATGTGAAATTTGGTTTTGATCAATGCGCTACTATTTTAGAAACAAAATTGGTAAATATTCGTAATTAAAATTGAAATTGGCCTTACTTTTTAGACGTAGCAGTATTTTATAGAATAGAGACGACGCAAAGAACGTCGCTAATTTATTTTCACAATTCTTTATGTTCTGACCAATCTGCAGTTTCCGTTGTCGGTGTAGTGGTTAATTTAATATTTGATTTTGAACATTTTCGGTAAATATCCATTTTGGATATGCATAATCTGCAAGTAAGTACAGGTTTTCTGATGGATGTCGCTACTAAAAAACTTTGTTTATACAATTAGTTGATTGCATTTCTATTTATTTCAATGACTGGTCTTCCAATTTAAAGAAAATGGGAAATCGGGATGATGAAACAAAAATTTTGACTGCCCATTGCTTTCACACTCAAAGCTCTTTCATTTCTATTCAAAGACAGTTTACGCAAAATTTGTCGGCAATCCTCTAGAATTTCGAAAAGGATGTTATTCACTCAAATACACATCAGCACATAATTACTACAGACAATTCTATGTAAACAAAATTTAAATTTATTTCCGAATTCGCTTGAAACGTCGACAGAAGATCATTCAAACGGTGGTCATAAACGAATATACGTATGTCAAAATGCATTTGCAAGTCTGCATTGCAAGTCTGAAGAAACTCATTTTGTTGTAAAGGCTAATGCTATCATTCAAGTATGTCGAATATGCAGAGAGACTCTGACCCGCAGATACTGCCTTAGATGGAATTGCACCCAGGTCGAGTCGCAGTATGGTGTAGAGTTTTGTTCATCTTTCTTGAATAAAATGAACGTACTGTTGTAGTCAATGGGGAGCATTAGCGAAAAATGATGAAAAATTTCTTTTTTTTCAGAACAACGTCGATATCAAATCCCTTCTACTCTGAGTGGTCGCAGGCCAGGCCTGTCATGACAGAATCGAAATGAAATACTTCAGTAAGCTGAGTCCAATAACTTCAGATTACGTTGGCCTCAAGTGTCTCTTGTCTTAACTACAGCTGATTTTTTTTTCATTTTTTTGTGGCAAGTCAACTGATGTGGATAATTTAAAGCACTGTATTCTCAATATGGATAACACCATATATTATATTTCCTGAGGAAATATAATACTTATTTCTGGACAATTTGTTATATTGGTCTGCACAGGATGGAGGGAAGATGAATGAAAGTCCCTACAAAAATTTACTTAAAAATGTTAAACGTGTTTTTGTGTACTCATATAAGTATTCTCGCAGAAAATCTCTTTCAATTCTCTGCATTTCCAAAAAGAAACTACTGTTACGAAAATTCCCCAATAAGCTGATTTCAAGAAACTTCAAATTCTGCTGACCTAAGCGCATCCGAGTTTTTCTTGTGGGGTATTTGTATGAGAAAGTTTAAATGATTTAGACCTGTGTATGCGAATGATAATTGAATACAACCCTCCAAACAATAATGAATTACGATATCATGAAATAACCATAACATCCATCATGGAAAGTGGACATCATTTAAATTTGATTATATTATTATTCCATTTTTTTTTTTTTTGTTGTACAAACTTATTTCCTGAAATCTTTCGATATAAAGAAATGTGCGCTGGTGATTCCAGCCCACAACTATTTAGCTGTGTCGTTCGAATTCGACTTTAAATCAGACGTTCAAAATAAAGTGTTTAGATATAAATGTATATAAATTCAACCAATTTCAGGAACCCTTTCCTATTTTGAATTCCAAAGTTTGAAGTTCCAAAATTGACGCAAGTGCTGTGTAAGATAATCAATCCCCCAAATTACATTTTTGCGATTTTTAAATTATACACTACACAAAGCGTATTAAATGAAATCGATTTTTGTTACAGGACAATCGAATTATCCATACTTCCTAAGAAAGTGCGGCCAATTTCCGGTGTAGTTTGTGTTCCAACTGTTGTAACATGTCTAGCTAATAATTTAATCTAAATGTCAAGTAAAACCAAAACGATCCATATAAATAGAAATGCAGCCGAGGTGTTTTGCAATTCTCATATCAATTCAACATGTCGAAGTTATCAGGACCAAAATACCTTTGGTTCCACCGCATCTCACTCAAACCCCTAGAATTAATTTGACTGTTCCATGATAGATCACCACAAAATAAATTACAAACGCCACTGCATTAGAAGGCACCCACGTCCATCGCAATCATTGTGGAACTCTAATCGCATCCGAAAACATTTAGTTTAGTTCCGCCACTACCGTCTCCCCGTTTCATCCTTTCCACTCAGTTATTCGCACATTCGCATCAGTTTGGGTTTGCCATTAGCATTGTTACCAACGTCGTCGTCATCATCATCGCCATAATCATATGCAAGGGAGTAAAATATAATTATGATTAGCATTTTAAGCCGCAAATACGTGACTACAAATACTTTATTAGCTCAGAGGACAAATAAGTATGCACTAAACTATGTCTGTATCTATGTAGGCGATTACAAATTGGTTGTATGTTCTTGCATATTAGCATACTCACACTTTTATGTGTTGCAGTAGCAGCAGCAGCAGTAGACTAATGGAAAACTCTGCTTGTAACAAAAAAAAAAGCGAAAATTAACTCTGATCAGCACTAAACTTTAATTATGTTTAATGGAGTTTATTCAAACTAAAGCGATGGCAGCAAAAAAGAAAAATATACTGTATAAACTAAGGGATCTTTTAAACTGCAACAATATATTAAGCATCGCAGAGGCAGCAACAGTAACAACGATGTGAAAATCAATTTAATCTTCCAAAACAACCCCACCCCCCGGAGTTGAAAACGACAAGGCGAAGAAAACTCTTCAACTCAAAAAAAAAAAAAAAAAAATATTAAATAATTTCCATAAGCTTTATCAAGATTAATTTATCTTCATCTCTTTCGGCTAAAAAGAGGGGAGGCTACAGCCAAGTACAAGGAGCGGCAAAAATTTAATGACATTAGAAAGAGAGGGTGGAACACAAAATGGCAACCTGCTGCAGTCGGCAATGTTAGCAGGATAATAGAGGTACAAACATTAATCTAATTATTAGATAAAGTAACTCCTGGTGCAAAAATTGCTCAGTTGAACTTTTCAAATTGTCCAACAATATTGCACAAAATAAACAAGAGTCCTTAAATCCTCAACAAAAAATAAGAGAGTGCAGATGCACAGTGCTGGATAAATGGGCAAATGAAGGTATTATCTATATCTGTTAGGGCGATCCCAAAGCTAGCCGACCTGACGTATCGATGGTGTCAGTAGTTAAAAAAAAATTATTTTGGTTCTAAGTGGCAACCTTATGAAACACGTTGTTTAGTATTTTTATTTGAGTCATCAAGAGTAAACGATTTCAGTGAATTTGTAAACATGGAAAAAATTGGTCACCGCTATGTAATTCAATATTTCCATTTGAAAGGCCTCAGTTCAATCAGTAATAGGGGAAGTCTGCTCCTTTGTTTACGACTGTAAAATATTGGGTAGCAGAGTTTAAACGAGACCATACGAGCTGCCAAGACGAACACCGTAGTGGTCGACCAATTGAGATGTCCACGCCACGATTAAAAAATCCACAAAATGGTATTGGATGACCGTCGGCTGAAGGTGCGTGAGTTAGCTGAAATGATAGACATTTCAAAAAGTGCTATACATCGTATATTTGCTGAAGATTTAAAGATGAGGAAGTTGTGCTGCGCCTGCTTTCAATAGAGCAACAACAACGTCGTGAACAAGTTTCAGTAGAGTGTGGGCGGTGTTTCATCGCAATAAACCCAAATTTTTGCGTCGATTTAACGCCATGATGGAGACATGAGTCCACCACTTCACATCTGAGACAAAGGAAAAGTCAATGAGGTGGACTGGAATGAGAATATCGTTTTTGTTGGGATGCCCATGGTATTATTTTTATTGATTATTGTAGAAAAATGCCGCGTTTGGCGAAAAATAAAGTGTTGTATTATCAAAACTATGCTCCAGTCCACACTTCCTATACTACGACGGCCAGAACGAATGAATTAAAGTTCGAATTGCGTAATCACGCACCTTATTCGACAGATTTCGCTCTCTCAGACTATTTTGTATTTCCAAACTTGAAAAAATGGCCTGGTGGTAAAAGATTTTTCAACAATGAAGGGTGGACTTTGCGGTTGAAAGTTATTTTAAGGAGTTTCACAGTTCTTATAGAAACTACTAAATATCGCTGGAAAAAGTGTATTGAGCTAAAAGAAGATTATGTTGAAAAATAAAAACAATTTTTCCCAACTTTTTCGTATTATCTTTGTAAGGTCGGCTAATTTTGGGAAACTATAGACTCTTAGTCAGTACATTTTAACCGAGGAATGGCAAATCCAAAATTGAATTCATGCTTCATTTTCAGATGGGCTGGTACTTGTCCAAAATAAAACATATGCGCTAAATATAAATTGGTATGATACAATAAAATTCCGATTATAAAATTGAACTTTGATGATCCATTCGTATGGATGTTATACGAAAACATGGTTCGACGTGATCCATTTACAGTGGTGTTCATGCTGTGCTTAAACAAAGTATGAGCGCCAATTTTTATTGAAATCCGTTGTTGACTGTATTATATTATTATATTTCATGGTCTAAACTAAATTCTGTAAACTGTACCAAGATCTACAATGTGTCGCAGGATATATTTAGGAACTTTTTATATAAATACAGTTAGCAGATAATATTAAAGTTGATGATGGATACGAAAGTTGATGACCAGTACTTTATTACTAATGTACAAAATGTTGGTAGTTGCATTTTCGCTTCGTTACAATTCAACACAGAATGGGATTCCAGAGAAGACATTTCCCTGGGGTATGAAGCTACGATCTCCGTGTCAATAACCCGGTTTTCTTGATATTTTGCGGCAACAAAATCGTAATAACGAACTTTGTATAGACTGCTTCCTTTAAGTATGCCTTTAAAATGAAGTCTTTCTGGAATGTCTTTCCAGAGAACGGAGATGGGAATTAGTTTGATTTACTTTTGGTCGCTTTCCTTGAGAAACCGAATCTCAATGAGTTTACTATACATATATCTGTGATCACAACCCATAACAGCTTAAGCCTGTTTTTCAATATTTTCAGTACAGGAGTTTAAAGTTTTGAATCTTCACTGAAAATCAGGAGAAGGTGTTTTTTGGAAAACTTTGCTACGGATTCCCAGGAAACGAATTTCTTTACTTAGTTGTTAACAAAAAATAGTTGTTTATTCTCGCAGTCAAAAGATATTATGTTTATCAAAAAACGAAATTGTAATTCGGAATAAGAGCTTAACTCAAGTTAGGAAAGTAAAATTGTTTCTTTATTTTTTTGGATTAACGACTTAAGTTGATTTAGGCAATGATGAAAAAATAATGTTTATATTTGTTGTAATCCTAAATTGACTTAGGCAGTTATGCCAAAACAGTCATTTAGAAAAATAACTTAAGCTATTAGGTTTTTTAGGATTAATTGCCTTCCTAGAAGAGATACAAACATGAAAAATTTAGACAAAATAAATTTAGATACGCTGAATACGATGGTGCTAATAACTCAATTGTGTTCTAACTCGAGTTAGGCTGTTACGGGTTGTGACCACAGATATATGCTTTGCGCACTGAAAATGTCTGTTTCAAAAAGACATTCTGTATTTTACCGCCGGCTCGGTACCGTATCTGTATAAACAGAACAGAAACTTTATTCAGATGAACTGACTAACATTTAACTTATGTCATTTTGCGTTGGTCTAAAAGAGCACATGATGTCAGAGGAGGCGTGGTACATCTCAAAGAAGCAAAATTATAACTTAATGCAAAATCTACTTTAGAAATTATAGAGGTTTTCTGCTATATAGGATTATTTTTAAGGACGTGGCCATGAAGTTCATTGCAATTCGTTAACCGCTGATGCTTCTGAATTACATTGAATTTATGCAAATTAACAAAAGTTATGAACTTTTACATATATATGGGTTGACTTAAGTAATTAGTAGGGCAGTTAGAAGACCTTTTTTTAATTTTGTTCAGTGGTGTAAAGCAATTTAATTAACAAACAATTACGTTAATATAGCCTACGATTTGGGGATCAAAGGTGAACATTTGAGATTCCGAAATGTTCTAATTTGTGTGGAGCTACCGGAAAAGTGTGGCAATACATCCTATCTTAGTTCTCAAATCTAAGTTTACCATTCACATTACGAATATTAAATTTGACTGAATTTTGTGAAAGTTGTGAAGTTAGGCGTAAAGAAATTAGATTGGTTATTTATATGGGAGGGTCTTGGTTACTTAGTCGATTTTTTGCAGAGCATTACAAATCAATGAAATGTGAACGTGAAAAGTAGCATATGTGACATGGCATTTACGAAATGGTTAACATATGCCAAATTTGCAAAAATTTAGAGAAACTGTATGTAAGTCTGAATATAAGAACACGTGGGCTAAATCAATAATTTGTATGGGAATTACCAGAAATGTTAATCGGTTAAATTTTTACAATTTTGCAATGTATTATAAGCCAGCACAGAGGGCAGAAAATGGGGCTACTATACTTTACGAATTAGGATTACAGATGAAAAATTGGATTTCTGTAAATCTGTTTGCAATCTCCGGTTACGGTCTAGCTATATACCACAATGCGTCAAAATTTCAGTAATTTCTTACATTTTACGACACTTATCTCACATAGAAAGGATCCAGTCAATTATGCACCAAGTTTTGTCAAACAATAATTGGTATCTTAATTGCTTGCTGTTTCAAGTTAAAATTGGTTGCCGTATTTAAATACCCTTAAATACCCTCATTCGTTTGGGTGAATTTGTGAAGAATACATGGGAATTTTGTCTCTAGGATTGCCACAATGTGTGTGTAGAAAATCAAAACTGTATTTGTATAAAAGTTTCGATTCCGTATCGATTATAATGTTTTACCGGCCTTTTTGGAATGTGCTATTTAGGTGAAGGTTCTGATAAAGGTTGTAATTTTCAGTGGTCGGTTTTGAATTAAAATTCCGTTTGCTATTACAGCGTGATTCTCTATTCCAAAAAAGCGTAACAGAAAGAAGAAAAACTAATACCTGAGGTAAATTTAATCTTAAACCATTTTATAAACGATAATGAATACTAAAAATAGTTATCTTTCACCCAGAATGGCTTTACAGCATTGGAAGTAAAGTTTACGTTTCATATACCACTGAGATCAACACAGCTCAGTTTTCATACACTGAAAATGCTATCAACTTCACAGTTGCATACAAATGGATAGATTTAATACACCACCAAGAAATTCGCTCATTACAAACTGTTACGATAGAAAAGAACTTTTGGCCAAGAAACAAAATATTACCTTATGAACTTTTGGCAGCTGCATGAAAAGGAAACGGCAAAATGAAACAAAACTGCAAACTTTTGGTCTTCCTGTGCTTACACACACAAACACACATAAATAAAAGAAACCCCAATTCCAAATGGAAAGAAATCGTACACGTTGCGTTTTGGTCCCCTCCACTGGGGGAGCCGAAATGATGTTAGCACATATCCAGCATAAGGGCAACATTACCATTAAGCAAAACTTCAAGATAATAGTTCCGTTAAAAAGTGTACGACCGACCGACCAACTGGCGGATAGATAGACAGCGAGGCCAGACCTTCAAATCGGAAAGACATGATGGAGCAGCAAAAGAAGACGGCAGCGACGAATAAGAAAGTTATAATAGTTAATTATTAATTTACACTTTATTTACGTGCAGATATTAAATAAATTTTATTTTCTTCTTTAACATCGTCTGTTGCCCCCTTCTTACTCAATGGGGCACTCTCTCCCTCTCTCTCTCTCTCTATCTCTCTATTTATGTATGAATGGACGAGTCCACTTGAAGATATAACATTGCAAAAAGGACACCAGGAAAGATATGAAAACTTTGTCGGTAGTAAATCTTAAAATAAACCATTACGGAGTATAATTTGACACCTAAACGGAAGTATTGTTGTTCATAATAAATTTCTCTGCTTTTCCCACTTTTGGCACAAGAAATTAAAAGAACTTTTTGGGCAAGAGGTTAAAGTGCACCTTTCGTTATAATCACTAAGGTCCAACCAAAGTTTGTCGTTAATACGAAACATGAGATTATTTCTTACAAAAAGACCCCTTGGTATAAATTCTCTAGTACGGGGAATAACAGAAAATGGAGAATGAAAGTAAATGTAAGTGCTAATGTTTAACGGCCATTGACTAAATCAAAAGGTACGAATTGGATGAAACTTGATTTCGACACGTGAAGCTAATTAAATATTATATGAAACCGGAAAATTGTGTTTACGGATGTGTGTGGGGGATACTTAGAAAGAATATGATTAATGAAGTAACACTTTTGTGGCCATCATGATTCAATAAGCTAAAGTATGAGATGTGGCACATCTATGTTGGCAAAGATGAATTGTTCTAGAAATGCTCCAATTATTAGGAGTCGTTTCACGTGGCTGCATACCCAATAGCGATATGAGATAACTTTCAGCGAAGCAAGTTCTAAAAGGTGTATTTGTAGTGTTTAAGAGACTTAGATAACTTGTGTCAGCTTGGAACTATAAGAGACCGTACAGCCACAATTCACATCAATGCGACTTATTTTTTGTTACCCACCCAGGCCATAATTTTAAAAAAATGTCAAAATAGAAAAGAAAGATTTTATTAATCTAACATTCAGAAAATTGGTTCTACATAAGGACAACTCCGATATCGGATTCTCGCTGATTTCTTTCGCCACGGTACATAGTAGGTGGAATCTGATGTCCCCACAAAGGTTATATCCTGATCATAACTTGGGGGATGCGTTTTGGTGTAGTGGACGTGAGCTGAAAATAATATGAAAAAAGGAGGGTGAAAACTTAAAATACCTTAATTTTCTCAAGTTTTATAGGAAATTACAAAGCTAATGCAATAGATAAAAATCTAGTATATTGCCACCTACTAATTAGAAATTATTGAGGATAATTACGGGATTGAATTTTGGAAAATTTGTCAATTTGTATGGGTGGCACTGGCAAGAACGTGATAATACAGTCCATTTCCATTCTTAAAACGTATTTTAGCAGACACTTAACGTATACAAAATTTATTTGTATTTAGCGCAATTGAACAAAATTGCAAATCTAAGAATATGTGGATTATTTCGGTAATTTGTATTGAACCGGACCAGAAGAGTGCGTTGGTAGTAGAGTAGTTATTCGGGTGATCTTTTCAAGTTTGATTTACCACTTCAAAGCAACCCATACATTTTGGTTACCGTAGCCAATCGAATTAAAGTTACAAGGAAATAAATTTAATTTCGGAAAATCGTTTAATTTGCATGAGAGATACCGGAAGGTGTGGTTCGGCTACATCGGTTACGACCTGAAAAAATATTAGCCTATGCCAAGTTTTAAGAATTATAAAGATTTATGACAGTTATCGTGACTACAAGCCAGCCAGAAGAACATTGCTCAATCAACTTAAAAAGCCATGAAACATATTTGGTTTGATCTGCGCTGCTAAAATAGCTAAAATATGCTGGGATCACTACGTTGTCATAGTTAAGATGTACGTGAATTGAACGAAACGAAAACATAAGCAAAGCTGAGCTGTATACTCCCGAGATAATCACAACCTTATCCAAAAACCGTTCATTACTACGACGAAAAGCCTCCCTTACGCAACATAAAGTAAGTACGATATGTCGCATTGCTTCCAAGATAAAGGATACTGCTTACATGGCAACGCCGCAATTGAGACGCGTGATGTGTTTAAATGGTGTAAAAAAACGGACCAGCTTTTTAATGAGAATTTAAGATATGGAATAAACAATAATAGCGTACATTTCACCAGAATGTGTAATGTATTCTAGGCTATGGAACAGGGCTTTTCCCATGTGAGGACAACGATAGAAGTCCCATAGTAAAGAGAAATTAACTGCCGTCGATCGGTGAAAAAGGAAGATACAGTAATAGAAAATTCTACCAGAATGTGTAACGCAACAAGTTTCCGCTCCTGTAAGAATAATAATGAAAATGTGGTCAGAAATACGCAGAATTTTCCATAACTATGGAAAGAAGATTTATATAAATCACTAGTTCTGTACGGTAGCACAAGTTATAGACGATGGCATTACTGCAAAACTTATACTTTATTATAGGAAAGAATTTTACCTGCTGAAGACTTCCAGTAAACATAGCCAAACATCCACTTAATGAGCCATTAGATATAAAACTAGGATATAGACAAGGAGATGCTTAACAGAGATGTTACTGCAGCATTCTCAAACAAGTAGTCAGCAAACTGTAGAATGGACTTCTTTAGAGCGTATTCCCTTTATGATGCTCTTTATAAGGAATTGCAACCGCGAAAGAAAATTAACTGTCAAATCTGTCGAATTTTTCATCTTTCTTAACAAAATATTTTAATTCAACGAATCAAAAGTAACCAAAGTAAGAATATCTAATTTTTATTTATTATTACTATTTATTTTTTTATTAGAACTGAAAAGCAGTAATGGGTCACGAAATTAGTATATCGCATTAGATATATAATATCGGGGTTTTTTCAGATTCGCACGGAAATTTATTTTTGTGTTCAATATTATCTGACAAATCAACGTGGAAAAACGCATGGTTGGAAAGTGCGTAGGAATCATTTGAAATTCAGATGATGTTCCGTGCACTACGTGAAACTTGTTGTCAACATAATCGATTATTAGTAATATAAATTATAATACTGTGAATAAAAGGTTATAAACAACCATTAGACATGGTTTTGGAAAACTTGTACTTTCTTTGGACACCATATGGAATATTCTTGCTGAAAACTTACATTTCATGATGTAAAATATCTAGCTAGGTCAAAACCTTAGATAAAAGGACCACCCATTGCTAAGAAATTTGTCGGTTTGGGTTTTAAATAACTTGAAACACATACACTGTTTCATGAAAAACCCATCCTTAGCTGCAAAAGCCTCACTTCTGACTAAAAGATTTCGTAAATAAGCAAAAATGCTGCTGCTGGAGTAAAGTAAATCCATATTTACGCCCAGAAATTTAAGCCTTTGGTCTGGAGGTATTATCATGGTCGCATTTTTTTTTTACAGAAATGGCATTGCAGTTACCATTAGCAAGAAGCAGCTGTCATTTGATTTGGTTTAATACTGCAATACTTGCTTGCTTTTTTTTTACTGCACTACTTATTTTGTGATTTAAGCCTCAGTCATTTGTTTTCTGCAATGCACTATTTAGGTCATCTTTCTTCCTCGTTTGTATCCTAATAGTATGAATTTCGAAAAGTCTCATTCTATTGCGCTCCTAGCCGTATGAGGAGCATACCTTTTAATTTTTACGATTTCACCTACAATTGCCATTAGGCGATGGTGTCATATTCGTTCTCTCTATTTGAAGTTTTATGTTCCACATTAGTCATGTTTCTTTATTGTTTATCCCCAGAATATAAGAATTTCGGAAATCGTCTTTTCACCTGCATCGTCAGTCACTTGTTCGCGCTCATTTTGCAATGTTCATCCATTTATAAGTTCCTTTTTCTCTGTTTGCACATAAAAATATGACTAGGAAATCAATTTTGAATCTACGCCCTTGGATTTGGTGCAGTTGAAGTCATTTGTTGTGGTAGATGACCCCAGATTTGGTCCCCTTTTTACATTTGTGCGATCCAAATAGTACAAATTTCTAAAAATGCTTTCCCATCTTCCGCTTTTGCTATGATATTCTCCTAATTGTTTAATGTTACCTAGACAATGGTACTATTATTATCATCTTTATTACTTGCTGCATCTTTTAATGCAGACTGCTAAAATTCTCACTTTGAGTAATTTTAGCATCAATTTTTGTCACATTTCCTCCCCGTTTCACATCCTTGAGTAATAATTTCCAAAAATTTGCTTCTCTCCATGCTTTCATTATAACTGGCGGATGTGTCAGGATACTGACTTCAGTGTTTTGTTCTTGGCTATGGTATCGTTTCTATAATTTTATTTCCCCGATTCAACACTTAAAAGTACACATTTTCAAACATCGTTTTGTTACTGTGTGAGATAAAATTTTATGCCGAAACTCGTGATATTAGAATTTACCGTTTATTCTAAGCGATGGTACTATTTTTAGCCTTTTTTCAGTTTTATTTTCCTTTGAAAAATAAAAAATTTTGTATCGCTTGCAACCGCGTAAAAGGATTATGAGCCTCGAATTTATTTTTTCGAAAGTACGAATTTCAAAAAATCGATTTATAATCGCCCGCTGACGAAGTGAAGGAATGCGCATAAACCTAATTCACATTGTACTGACTTTGGCTTCATATGATTATTGCACTAACTGGATTAAACATAATAGTTTCTTCCATATACTGCCCTCCCATATATGTTATAAGCGAAAACCAGTTTTCACACTTTTTCTCTACTCTTGGTGACAAGTTTATAGCAGCCGGAGACTACAATCCTAAACATACATTCTGGGGGTCTAGACTCGTCAACCCCAGGGGCAGGCAATTGCTGAATGCTATATCGAGTTCCGGCCTAAAAGTTTTGTCTGGAGGTGAACCAACATACTGGCCCACGGATCTCAATAAAACCCCCGATCTCATAGATTTTGCAGTTATGAAGAGCATAACAAGAGAACACATCATTGTTACTCCTTCCCTCGACCTCTCATCGGACCACTCCCCCACAATTCTCACAGTTTCCAACATTCCCTTGAACCCGGAAATCTCTTACCATTTCCCAAACAGGCATACAAATTGGTTGAGATACAAGATGTGCATAAGCTCACATCTGTGGCAAAACTTTTCTCTCAAAACACCAGATGAAATTCAGTCTGCCATCAACGTACTCACTACCATAATGACAACTGCCACAAACTTGGCAACACCGCACAAGGTCTATGCTAAAACAAAAAAAGTCTCCTCATGTCATACTGAATCCCTAATCAAAGAGAAAAGGAAAGCGAGAAGACGATGGCAAAAGCACAGATCTCCCTACCACAAAGCTCGTCTCGACCAGTGCAAGTCAAAACTAAGGTCAACTCTGGATGTAAACAGAGAAATCTCCGAAGCCCGCTACTTATCTCGTCTAGGAGCCACACAAAAAACTAACTATAGCCCGTACAAGGCCACAAGGCAACTACAGCGTCCTATAACACAGGAGTCTCCAATACGGATGAAAGATGGAGGATGGGCAAGGAGTAGTGATGAAAAAGTGAAAGAATTTGCTGATCATCTGGAAGAAGTATTTACTCCTAACGATACAATCTCTGGTGTGAATCCAACGATCATTAGCCTAATGGTCACAAATCCAATGAAAATAAGTCTATCTCTCTTAAAAATGTTCTCTCGTTGAAAATGAATAAATCTCCTGGACACGATAAAATAACAGCGAAAATGATTTCAGAACTCCCCCACAATATCCTCAAAATAGTTTTATTTATATTTAATGCTATACTTCGAATTGGATACTTTCCTCAATCATGGAAGCTGTCTGAAATAATAATGATCCCAAAACCTGGAAAGGAACTGTCACAAATTACATCCTATCGACCCATAAGTTTACTCTCTATTTTATCAAAACTGTTTGAAAAGATTTTTCTCCAAATTTTTTACCCCCATATTGAAGCAAACCATGTAATACCCACGCACCAGTTTGGGTTTCGCAAGGGTCATGGAACGATAGAACAAGTACACCGTATAGTAACCCAGATCAGAAAAACATTCGAAGATCGAAAATATTGCTCAGCTCTCTTTATAGACATCTCCCAAGCCTTTGATAAAGTGTGGCATGAAGGTCTTATTCACAAAATAGTCTCTTTTCTACCGGCAAATACCCATAAGCTCCTGGAGAGCTATCTGAAGGATCGATCTTTTGTACTAAAATCGAAAGACTCTGTTTCAACTCAAAGAAAAGTTTCAGCAGGAGTTCCTCAGGGCAGTATACTAGACCCTATACTATACATATATACCATCTACACCTCTGACATGCCTGTTCATTCCCTAATTCAAACCTCAACTTTCGCTGATGACACTGCATTCATGAGCACTAGCACATGCTCATTAATGGCTTCTAGACAACTGCAATCTCATATACACACATTAGAATCTTGGCTCGAAAAGTGGAAAATAAAAGTAAATGCCACTAAGAGTGTACAGGTTACATTCTCTCTTAGGCAGATCAATAGCCCAGCCCTCACTATTCACGGTAGTACCATACCCGTTCATAACCATGTCAAATATTTGGGTATTCACCTTGACCGACGTCTCACCTGAAAAAATCACATTGACTCAAAAATCATACAATTGAAATTAAAAATGGCTCAACTCCACAAGCTTATTGGCTCGTAGTCTACTCTCAGTTTAGAAATATGGTTATTTTTGGAGATGGTATCATTCATTGTTTTGGTTTCATCCTCTAAATGCACTCAAGAAAACCCCTCGTTGCGTTACACTTCTATGAAGTAAGAAGAATGTTCGCTTTAATTTTGGTGATTTCAACTTTAAAGGTTTGCCCAAGGATATGATACTATTTTTGTCCTCATTCTTTCATTCTGTACATAAAAAAAACATAATTTTAGCTTCAGTCGTTTTACCACATTGAAATGCGAATTTCCAAACATCTTTTCTTAGTAAGCCGTTCCGGCATAGTATCAGCATTTTATGTAGAGCTATGATTAGTGACTTATTCGGTCATTCATCTTGCAACAATTTCATATATGTAGATATCCTCATGTTCAATAAAAATGCTTGTATTTTTGACTAAAAAAAATTTCGTCTTAAGATATCGAAAACGTAACCAATGCGGTACTCCTTTTCTTATATCATATTGATATGTTCTCCTGCACCTCTCTAAGTGAGAGGTATAATTTGCAATAATTTTTGATTTAGATTAAACTTAATCAATATGTTTCCTTTTATTAAATGTCATATATTAAACTCACTGTGCATTATACTCGTATAAGGACTACGCTAATATATATTCACTATGTGCTCTAGCATTTTTGAAGCCATCATGTTTTTTCCTTCGTACAGATAAATTTCCTTTCCACAAATATTTGTGCCGTGTTTTACGCTACACTATCATTTAATTTTGAAATTACGTGCACAATAGGTTTAATCAGCAATAATACACAATTACATAACCAAGAAGAATCCGCACTAAAGTGTCCATAATATCGAACGTTAATTCTACATTTGTCATTCCTTGTGCTCCAATTTATCACTCGATATAGGAAACTTTGTTGTATACTTGAATACGTAAAGGTATGATACGTACTCGCATATGTATGTATAATTTGTTGCATGTGTTGTGTGGACAATAAATTATGCTCTCAAGTTAAGAAATATGCAAATGATAAATCAATAAGGAAATAAATATTTTTACAGAGTAAATTATATAAAATATAAATGGGAAATTAAGCACATACATAATTTACAACTGTAATTTATGAGAATTTTAAATTACACATTTCAGCAAATAACAAACAGCAGTTGCATGATAGAATAAGAAAATATATTGAGAGAAATTCTACATAATTATAATTACATTAATTGTGTTGTACGAGTGTTGCAGAGAAAGGAATTTTTGAATCCGGCACAGAAATGTCCTTTTGTGCTGTTACAAGAAAATGCTTTGAATTAGAGCACAATAAAAGAAGCTAACTAATAATTTTATTAAGTCTTCCGTTTGGGAAATGTAGAAGGATCACTGATTTTTGCTAAATCGGCCAATTCGTATATGTGGTACCCTAAGGGACGCGACAGTGCAACATATTTTAATTTGTATTGCTAAGTGCCTGATGCGAGCTCATTTATACAGAATATATTGCAATTGAATGAAAGATGCGAATCCAGGAGTACATATATGTAAATTAAATAGGCTGATTTATATGGACAGTATCAGTCGATTTTTTGTACCCAGAATTATAACATGATGCAGTTGAGAATGCCATATAATTGCAGTTGGGAATTAGGGTTTACAATTAGGGACTAAAGAGGAAAATTAAATTTCGATAAATCAGTCAATTTTTACGGCAGGTGTTTTGTTCACCTATTCCCAAATTTGGTCAAATAAAGGTAAGAATATATGGGTTAAATCGACTATTTCTCTTGGAGGTACCAGAAATATCGTGAGTACTCAGGTTTCCTTTGGTATTGCAGATGATTGCGAAACAAAGAAATGCATAAAAAACTGGACCACTACAGCTAACTAACTAGAAATTACAGATGGTTGATTACATTTAGAATAATTGGCTAATTCTTGTGAAAGGTACCAGAATTTTTTTTTTTTTTTGTATTTATTTATTTATTGAATCTTCAAAATTTTTGAACTAACAATAAGTTATCAAATCTTAAATCTAAATAAAATTAAATAAGCCCGATCAACATCAGACTTAAACTTAGGTTTAATATTTATTATTTAATTACCTCAACAACCATAATAAGTAGTTATATTACAATTATAATTATAAAAAATATAAAATATAAAAATATTACTTGTAGGCCTGTGGATTATTTGTTTTAAAATTATAAAATGTTACTTGTGGACCTGTTGATTAAAGCAGCAGTATCCCTCTTTTTTAAACGAATGTGGCCAGGATGATTTAAAATATTGCGTGCAAGAGGATTCGGGTGTGACTCAAGTTTTGTTAGATATTTGCCTACGTGTTTACTGATTTCCGAGGTCACAAGAGGCATATTTAAGTCACGATGTATATTTGCGTTTTTAATGTACCACGGAGCCGATGTAACCATTCTCAAAATTTTGTTCTGTAGTCGTTGAATTTTTTCTACGTTCGAATCTGAAGCAGTGCCCCATAGCTGCATTCCATAGCACCAAATTGGCTTTAAAAGCGACTTGTAAATTAGGAGTTTACAATCTAAGCTGAGGGTTGAGTTTCTGCCGATCAACCAGTGTGTCTGGATTAACCTTAGTTTCATTTGTTTCAGTTTTGCGTCAATATGAGATTTCCATGTCAGCTGACGATCAAGGTGAATACCAAGATATTTCACATGTGAGAGCTGTGGAACTATTTGATCTCCCCAGCTAAAAAATAAGTTGAAAGATTGCACAAAACGTCTTAGAGAATTGCTCGCATCTGAAAAATCTGCATCTCTCAAAAGATATCTAGAGGGTCTTGATGTCACACCAGGCTCTAATTATTCTTTATGGCGCGCTGCTAGAAACCTTAAGAGACCGGTTGAGAATAAACCACCTTTACGCAATTCAACTGGGGAATGGGCAAGAAGTGACTCTGAAAAAGGCAACTTGTTTGCACAGCATTTGGAAGCCGTATTCACCCCTAACCCGTGTACTGATAATGTCGATTTACCGAATGTGGTGGCTTTGCCACCTCTGCAATTAAGTTTTGAGTTGCAAAAATTAAAGAAGTTCACTGCTGACCTCAACGCAAAGAAAGCCCCAGGTTTTGACGGAATAAGTAACAAAATGATTATGGAGTTGCCCATCATTGCATTTAGAATCATGCTTTTTATTTTTAATGCCATATTGCGGCTGCAGCATTACCCAAGAGGCTGGAAGATTGCTGTGGTCAAAATGATACCAAAACCGGGCAAAGACCACACAAAAGTTGAGTCATATAGGCCTATTAACCTATTGCCAACAATGTCAAAGCTTTTTGAAAAATTGCTTTTGGCTAAAATGTCACCATTACTAGCGGAACGTGGATGTCTCCCAGATCATTAGTTTGGTTTTAGAAAGCTGCATAGTACGATTGAACAAACGCATAGATAAGTTCAAGTAATAAGAAGGGCATTTGAGCAGAAAAAGTATTGTTCCGCCTTGTTTATCGATGTCTCTCAGGCCTTTGACAAAGTATGGCATCAAGGTCTGGTGCTAAAGTTGAAGGCATGTTTACCTGTGAACATTCAATGCTTGTTGGAAAGCTATATAACTGCTCGAAAGTTTGTTGTTAAGGAAGGGGACTTTACGAGTGAGCCTGAAACTATTGCTTCCGGTGTGCCACAGGGGAGTATACTGGGCCAAGTTTTATATTTAATATATACTGCAGATATGCCTATTAGCAGTAATATTCACACTTCTACGTTTGCCGATGATACCGCTTGTTTAAGTACTCATAACAGCCCTAACGATGCATCGCAGTATCTTCAAGAATATATTGTTCATTTGGAACAATGGCTGAAATTGTGGAGAATAAGAGTTAATGAAAAAAAGTGTGTTCAAGTAACTTTCACATTGCGAAAGGAAACGTGCCCTCCAGTTCAAATTAATCATCAAATAGGTACCAGAATAGCGAAGGCAATCTGATCTGATCTGTTTTTATTCAGGGATCCTATTTTGGCAAAAGCCCAACTTGTGTCAAATTTGGCCAAACTAAATGCAACCAGTTGGAACATTTGAAGCCAAGGACATGTGGTTTAAATCGGTTATTTCAAATTTTACCGAGAATGAGCAGTTACAAGGAGGTAACTGAATTTCAAAAAATCAGCCAATTTGTGTGGGAGTTACCCGAAGCAGTGGACCAACATAACCCATTTAATATTCCCGACTATGGTTTGTAAAAATATTAAGCTTTGGCAAATTTTGAGATTTACGGCAGTTATCGTGTGCAGCAGCCATGCGGATAGGCGGACATCGCTCAAACGACATAAAAAGGATTAAAACGCATTTGGTTAAAAGATACTTGGCACACCTGACACTAGTTTTTATTCGCAGAACTGAATTTACTAAATGCCGGATTCTTTTTTATACCGAATTTGGTGCTATTGAGTGAAAGATGTGAATCTATAAGTGGCTTAGTTGCCTGGTCAAATTTTACCGTTGCATTACAATACGATCAGTCCTGGCATGATGGTTAGAACTCGTGACTGCCGTGTATATAATCTTGTGTCCGACCCTCAATATATTTACCTGCCACCTCAATGTGTCTGACGGATACTTCGATTAGTCGAGTAATCAATAATTCTTGTCAAAAATGTGATTGCATCTTGCGAATTAGGGATTACATCGGAAAAATTAAATTGCCAGAATATGTAAGCCGAATTTGGCTGAGTTCAATACAAGTACTAGAAAGATATAATGTTATGAATGCTTGCATACCTATATATGTAGGTTAAATCGACCATTTGCATGGGGGTTACTAGAAAGAGCCTGGCTACTTGGTCGATTTTTTCTAAATATTACAGGGAGTTATGAGTCAATTCAATGGCCAAAATCATTCTACTACTACCTCCTGCTATTTAAAGATTACAGAGGAAAGACTGCATTGTGGTAAATCGGCCTGTTTTGTGTTGCAAAAATGCTGCCTATCATTTTCTTTCCCAGACCCTACTTTGACCAACGCAAATTTGACTGAATTCTGCGCAACTAAATGAAAGATATGAAGATAAGAATATGTTTGTTAAGTCGGTAATTTATATGGCAGATATCAGAAGTTGTGTCTCATTCATTTTAAATCTTAGGACTAAATTTATGGGAGGCATGACATATGCCAAATTTGATTGAATTCGACTTTCAAATGTTTGACCGATGCGAAGCTAATACTATTTGGGTTGAATGGATTATTTGTACATTCACAATCCCCGGCTACAGGCTGCAAAATCTTAGTCTGTGCTTTAAGAAATTTCGTAAAGGATTAAGGCAGTTACCATGATTAAATCATTTACCATTTGGTATAGTTTCCCTTTTAACAATATAATCGGAACTTGACTTAGTTGCCCCGCTTGCATTGCATATAATATGTATTTCAATCGGTTTCGATCGACGTCTACCCGACTGCAAATCTTTCTAAATTTCCATCTGTACGCTGTCTTTGGTGCAGTAGTATCTGAACAGCTTCCTTATGACAATTCATTTCAGGTTCAGCAATTTTCTTTTCAGCTATTTTGGTTGGTCCTGATGTCAACTTGATCGATGAACAAAATTTTGAACAAAAATACAACCATTGATGTATTAGTATTTATATAATGCTACTCCGAAGGCAAAATAAACCACAAGTCGTTGATTGCTTTGGTTTCCAATATGTATTTAATTTTTAAGGAGGTTTTAGCGTTCAAAGTAAATAGTTAGAATTTCAAATTTATTACCGAACACTTTGTGAGAAATTCAAAGATTGCGTGAAATGTTACATTTTTCCTAGCTTTACTTTTTGGTATAGCAGACAGAAGTCTATAATTTTTCCAATACATATTTTTAATAATCCGTACATAGCGTTATATAAATACAATCGGGTTACGCTAGATGGCGTTAAAAAGATGAGGCTTTGAGCTCAAAAAACTACTTAGCTTATTTTATTGTCCACCTTAGTATTTCTTGAGTGATCGTTAAGGGTGGACACCAACAAAGTGAAAATACGCCATACTTTACAGTTCTTCTTCGACAAAAGCGAAAGTGCAAGCCAAGCGTCTGAAAATGTAAATAGTATTTATGGTCCTTGCACTGCAACAGCAGTATTATGGTTATGCTATACATTATGGTTTTTTTGATGAAACAATTTTGATGTCCAATTGTCGAAAATGTCTATAGAATAATGGAAATTGTCAATACCCACCGCCACGTAAGCACTGTTTCGTACTCTTAGGAGCTACACATGGAATAAAAATCATTTAGAACCACTCGAATAAGGCTGAATAAGAAAAAAGGAGAAGCCCTAATTATAGGCACCACACGAGTTGACATAAAAAACTCGAATTTCCTGCAAATCGCTGCTGAATCGTAATAAAATCTATCCATTTCTGAACCGGAGGGTAATCTGCGCTGAAAATTGAGCCACTTGTACAAAGTCAGCTGATAACGGCCGTGGTCGAATGTCAGTTAGCCGTCGCAAGCTGTTGCCAAGCCAGAAGTTTTGCTTTATGGTGTGTGGAATTGACATTGAATTATTATCATGAGCTGCCTCCACGCCCAAACTCGTAATTTAGACCAACACTGTCAGCAATAGGACAGTCTTAAGGAAGAAATCACCCAGAAGCGGCCAACTTTAGTTAATATGAGAGGAAGTGCGTTCCATAAAGACAACGTCAAATCCCACATGACAAGTCTCGTCAGGAGATCCGGCAGCTTGGTTGGTAGGTTCTTACATATCTGGCGTATAACCAAGTGATTACCGCCTGTCTCAAGAGAGTACAATGCCAATGGGGACTAAAGACGCATAGTGTAGTTGCCTTTAAAATTGGAACATAACGATGCATATTTGACCTAAATCATGTCGTTCTAACTACGCTAAATAATGTCATTAATACCATGTCTTAGAAACTTCAAAGTTCGAAATAATGATAATGACAAAAAAAGAGGAGATCCTTATCCAATTCACGTTTTGACAGTGTTTAAAGAGCCGAGACATTCCAAAGTTTTTGTCGCTCTCTTTCGCCTCTCACATCGAGTTCATTGTCAAAAGTTTTTCGTGCTCGAAAGCTACACCGCACAATATGATCCAGTCAAAACCTCATTAGCCGGAATATTAATAATGTTGCAAACCAAACAAGCATTATTGTTGAGCAAAAAAGATACTCATTTTATTTAAACGAGAAATTTGTCCGTATTAATTTAACTTATTGTAAATGTATGCTATATATAATAATAAGCAAATTCCACAATTTTTCTAGAGAAAAGAAAAGTTGTTAATCTTTAACTTAAACTTTCGGTTTCATTCACAATGAACCAAATAAACAGAATGAACAAACTAACAAAAACGGAAACCAGTACAAGTAAAACCTTAAAAGTCCCAACTAAACCAAACAAAACTAAGAGCAACGTTTCATTGTTCTTTGTGTTGGAAATGCAAAGCAAACAAAGGCACGAACGAAAAGTGTAGTATACAGCGACAGTTATCCTTATATCACAGCAAAGCCAAATGCACACACCCACACACTCACACACCAGGATCAGCTTCAGCACCAACAACGACTAGGGCAACTTCAGGACAACAGCAATTGTTCCATTTGCACTTGCTATGGGTGCAGAGCTGAGATGCTAAGAACAATTGCTGTTGCGACTAAAGCAACATCATTTTAGTAAATACAACAAAAGAGCGGGATCGTAGTATTCTTTGAACAAAAAAACGTAAATCGGAGAAAATAACAACAATGGCAGACCCAGTTTCACGAAAAAATAAATTTAACTTGATGGAATAATTGAATTTTTGCTCAAAATTCCAGCTAAAGCAGACATTGGTACAGAACAGAAGGAAATCTGCAATTTTAAAATGAGCAATCCTTGTAGAGAAATATATAAAATTATCAAAGTCAGGAGAGAAAGTTCCGTTTATAATTAATAGAAAGCCATTAGCAATAATGACAAAATGTATTATTCAGAAATGAATAAATTATACCGCAAATTTAGAGCAGTTAAAAAACTGTCTCTCCTATGTTTCCTACGGAACGCTATGACCTCACTGAACACAGTTTTTTTCAAAAATTAAAATAGTGCCGGTAAAAAATTTGTATCCAGTACACTTTAAGAACAATGAGAAAGGCTTACTGGAAAAGTTTTGGTGAACGCGTATAAAAAACGCAATGTTACACCACATGCCACGTACCACAACTAGCACCTTAGATTTGAGAGATGGCAACACTGGCATGATCAGGATTCGGCTCCCTTCAGCTTAACGAGTTTAATGTTATCTGATAAGGTGTTGTCGTAGGAGTGTTATATACGTTTTCATAAGTATTTTCGCGATATGATTTCTTACGATTTTTTAAAGCGGGTTAACTAATGTACAATGTGGTGCGCTGATCAACTGGATATCGATTTTGGTTAGGAGCGCCATTCCGCACTTCGTTGGTTCCCCGAAATCAGTCACTTTCGTTCTTTGTACTGGTGTGAATTTTTTGAAAGTCACATAAAATTGGCCTCTGTAGCAATATGTTTCGATAGCCCTTCGAAATTAGCGGTTGTCGTCGTTCCCTCAGAAGGAGTATCGTCCAACTGATATTCAAAATCGTCATATGACTAATAGCGAATCATGCTTGAGCATTAGGATTACTCACATACATTTAATACTCAGTGAACTGTTTGCCGTAGACAGATTTCTTCAGATTGGGTACCGCATAATATGACTATCGCTCAAAAATTGTGTTATGAAAAAACGTTATGATAAAGCGACTCAATAAAAGGAAGTGTAAAGTGCACTGCGAGGGAAAGCTGTAAAGACAAGAAACGGCAAAAGACGCGATTGCCTGCTAGCAAGGTGATACGGTAAGCATGCATGAGTAGGCTCTGAAACACGATTTGGATCAATAAAACCACGCCAGCGAACTGGAATCGAAGCAAATTGCATAATGTAAAGGATCTACCTTTTACCCTGGTTAAAACCTGTCAGTGTGACTTTAGAACTGGTAAATTGACAACTGACTATTGACGCCGCAAAAAATTCTGTCGGAAGAAAGATAATTATTTAAAACCCTAACAGAGTTTAATATCTCTACGAAATCGAAACAGCATTGTGAAATAACGCTCGTCGAAGCAGCAGTGAACACAAATTACACAATTTTCACAAAAGTCACGTACCGATGATATTGACATCATTAGTCGAAAATAGAAAGATGTCACAACAGTCATCTCTTGTGAATGTGAGTTTGGCTGTAAATGAGCAGAAAACAAAACTATTTGTTCCAACGAATATGGAGTCTACTCATGAGAGTTCTGCGTTAATTCTTGCTACTAGTAGTTCAAACTGGTCGATGATTTCAACTACTTCGGCTAAGCTGTCAAGAAAATGAATGACAGGCTCCTTGGAGTTAGATGAAACATATCATTTCCCACCAAGAACTATTATAGTCAAAACTCTATTGCGACCGGTTAAAATATTTTTCTGCAGTCGGCTCACTAAATATAAATATAGGGTGGTGCACAAATAACGTTAAGATTTGATCAGTGAATACATTTTTTGTCTGTCTTTTGTTCGTCTCTTTATAGAATTAACTAAATAATACTACTTCATTTATGATGGAAAGGCTCAGCACAGAACAAAGAACCAAAGTTGTTCAATTTTACTTTGAAAGTCAGCATTTGATTATTCAGATCAAATCGAAATTTCTTTCATGTTCGAAACAAGGGGCTGTCTGTGATATTCCGCGTACTGGAAGACCTCGTGCAGTTCGAAATGAAGTGACCCTTGCTCGAGTGCAAGCAAGTATTGAGAAAAACCCCGAAACTTCCACCAGGTGACGTTCTCAGCAGTTAGAGATGTCTAGGGGTCTTTTCCCATATAAGATGCAATTGGTTCACGAGTTAAAAATAAATTATGCATAAGAACGCATTCAATATAGTCGTTGTTAACGTTTCTTTAGTCAGAACCTAAGTAAATAAATTGAAATTTTTACGCATTTGAACATCATATTTATACGTGTGTAACCTGCAGAGTATGACTCATTGCTGTACAAAGTACACATAAATCTTCCAAAACTTCAAGAATTTACCACTAGATAATCTTAATGACTTCATGTCCTAACTTTCTATGATTAGTACTATCAAAGCCGCAGATATTTTCAAAAAATATCTAAATTAGAATCTGAAATATCCAATTACTACTATCCCTAACATCTATTAATTTTAATATTGACGAATCACATAGAAATTTTCGATATATTAGGCAATTTTGCAATTACATTATAAAATATAACAGTTTTATACGTAGCTCACTACATTTCCACATTCCAGTGATATTTGACATTGCAGACCTGCAAATTACCATAAATAAATAAAGTGGTTACATTCTTATTTGGTTTTATAGTATAGTTTGGTTTTATAGTAAAAATTTCAGGATGCTCCATTGCCTGAAATTTAGAATAGAAAACGCCAGTATTGTTGATATTAGTAAAAAAAAATATAAATTTTTCTATTAATAAGAAGAGAGTGGGAAATCCCTGTATAGAGGTTGTAGACAGATGAACTGATTTACTTCCACTTACACCCAGCTTAAGTCCATCTTACGATATTAAGTTGGTTTGTGTTGTAGTTTATCTATTATTACAAAGATCTCAAACAATTGCTGTCCCGCTCCTGATAGTTCATAAATAGATGAGTGAGTAGTATCAGGTAGCGGGAGGAGCATAGATAGCTCATCCAGTTACCGTCTTGAACCAGAATTTACAATATGCAAAATTTAAAGACCATTTTTATAACTCTTAACTTTATTTGAAAACAGTTTACACCATTCTAAATATCAGCTTATATTTTTTAATAATTATTCGGGTAATGTAATACTTGTCATTGTAATGAAGCGAACTGGTTGAGCGTAATATGGAAAGAATGCGTAACATAGTTGTTGAACGTAGTTAATCCTTCCCATGAATTGAATTGAAACATAATTTTTACTCGTATAAAGTAAAGTAAAATATGAATTATAAATTATGAATTGAATTGAATTTTTGGAAAATTAAACAGAGGTCTCCTAACTAAAATCTGTCTCCTTTTCCACCAGCCGCCAACCGGACCACTTTGCCAGCCGCCCTCAACATACGAATGAAACCCCAAATAATGTAAATTAATCGTTGCCTTTTCCTCTCCTCCAGTACGAAACCCCCTCGTAAGTATCCACATCCCGCCAAAAACCTAAGTTCTTCCGCAAAGCCTACAATTTTTCTCGCGGAACCTAAGTTCCAAATTAAACATTCAGATCAAATCTGACAGATTTACACCCTAGCATTTGCACTTTACATGGTCCTTCGACGACTCCTATGATCACCGGCAGATTGAGATAGTTCACTGTATCTTATGTACAGCGCCGACCCTAATCCTTAGCGAACCCAAAGTGATCAGCAAAAAATTATTTGAGTAAATTTGTAATTTTTCTCACAATAGTGAAAACAGCTCAGAATATCGATTTAGTTCAAGATTTATTGTACTATATGGAGAGAGATTGGCAACGCTCTGCTTGATAGCGAATGTGTGATGAACAGCCATAAGGAAAAATACGGCAGTCGTGAAATTATGATCGAAACAAGTGTACAGCGGCAGTGACAGTGCGAGCAGTGATGGAGAAAGGGAATACGGTAAGGAAAACAATTTGTGCATTACAGTGCGTGGGTGGGTTCCCGGTAAACCAAAAAACCGCCACAATTTAGGTGAAGTAGAGCTGGCGGCAGCAGAACAGTCAAAATCAGCAGCGATAGGGGTGAAAATCCAGCAAAAGACAGTAAATCGTCAAAAAGTGCCAAAAGTAGAAAAAAGCAAAAAAAAAACAAAAAATTAAAAAAAGGAGAAATTCTGCGAAACGCAACCGTAGAGTTGGCAGATTTATCGGAAGGCAGTAAAATCGAATAAGTAAATGTATGTGAATATAGTGAAATGGACCGTAAAGTCCACATATTCGCGCACTTATACATATATTTTCCATGTTTTCAGTTAACAACTAATTGGAAAACTACGGAAAAAGTGAAAGTCTAATCTCATATCAGCCATAAACGCAACGATGGTGATAGTAGTAAATGGTGCTACAGTATATAACCTGCGAGTAAATCTGTACAAAGATCAGTTCCATGAAATCAAGGTTAAATTTAAAAGGAATTGAAAGTAGCCGTAAATACATCACGCTGCTGTTCATAACCTCCAGACGTAGCCATGTTATAATAACGGTCAACACTACAAGAACAAAGGAAAGAAGGTCACAATCGCACATTCTTTTCTTTTATTACGACTATACTGCATGTGTGACAAGAAATACCGCCATTACATTTGCCGTTTATATTTTTTTCTTTTTTAATTAATTACAATTTTGGAAATTGTTTCTACAATTTCATAAAATACAGTCCCATCTGAAATAATCATTTCAAAAATAAATATTGTTGATCGAAAATTTTGGAATTTTATAATATTGTTGAAAAATCAACTTTGGTTTAATTATAATTCAAAATCGGACGGATTGTGAAATTAATTCAAAGTTTGGAAATTGTTAACAATTTCACAACATACAATCTCTTGTAAAATAATCAATTCAAAAAGAAATATTTTGAGCGAAAATTTTGGAAATTGTTTGAACAATTTCACAAAAAAAAAAAAGTGTATATGTATGTATAGTCCCTCGTGGGAGATTCAATTGGAAAATATATCATTTAGGACAACATTTTGGAATTTTATACTATAACATAGTTTGGAAATCAATTTCATATTTGTGGAAAATTACGTGCCAATACAAACTAAACTACTGCCCTAAAATTTCAAATGAATTCATATTTGATGCCGACGATTTCGTCATATTTTGTTCTGAATTTGACAACATTCCAATATGTGAGCTCACCGTGAGCTCTGAATGTTCAGAAATCGTATAGGGTTGTCTGCGTGAAGACAGAAGAAGGCATCACAGAGGATTTCATATATTCTGCAAGAGGGAAATATGCCGCTTGTATCAGAAATTTCCATAAGTATAAATCCAAAATCTTGGATCTACAGAAAACACTGGTATGACCAGTGTCATTGATTCTCAGGAAAGGCCTTCTGGTCCTATAAAATTTCCGGCGTTTGACACTGAAATTTTTTATGGCGGGTACGAAGAGTGGCCCTCATTCAGGGATATGTTCGATGTCGATCTTCCCAAGCTCTCTGCTGGTCAGAAATTGTACTACCACCGTCTTAAAATTACCCTGTACAGCGGGAATTGTGAGGAAATACAAACTTTGTGGAGAAAACTTCACACTAGCATGGGATACCTGAAAGGCACGGTATGAAAATAAGAGGTATCAGTTACGAAACTTCTTTAATCTGGAGAGCATCGCCTGCAAAAGCAGCGATTCTTTGCAAGGTATTCAAACATTGTTTAGCGGCCCTGAATGCGCAAGAAATGTCGGCAACATATCGAGATCCCATTCTTAAATACCTGTGCTCGACTAAACTGCCCATCATAATGGATGGTGTAAGAAAGGTTTGCGACTCCTTGCTCGCACAGGCCACCGTTTTTGGTAGGGTCATTAGCGAACCAATATCAGTTGAGTCAGTTTCGACCTTTTCTCTGTAGGCAACGAAATTATCAAACGATATGATAAGTCAGTAGCTTAAATGGTTTTGGGAACAAAAGGAAATACCCAGCAAGCGTCCTCTATCTGCTGAGGATGAATATTACGAAACCCTTTTCGAGAACACAACAAAGCGCGGCTCAGATGGTATGTACGTTGTGAAACTGCCTTTTAAGTCAAATTTTCACCAAGATTTTCCTTTGGGACCATCAAGATCTCAGGCATTAGTACAGTATATCAGAATGGAGCAGTCTCTTAGGAACAGGCCTGAAGTTGAAAAAGTTTATAATGAAGTGTTGAGAGAATATGTAAATTTGAACCATATGCAACCCGTAACCTTCCGCGAGATGTCATCAAGAGATTCATTTGCACACCACGCAGTTATAAAGCCGGAGTACCAAAGTACGCGTAGTGTTTAACGCCTTCAAACGAACTAATACTCTTCAATTACATTTAATGGCGGTAATAGCGCGCTGGCGGTTATACATGCATGTTTTCAGTGTTGATATTGAGAAAATGTACCGCTAAATCTTGGTCCACAGGGACGACATCAATTACCAGAAAATTTTGTTCCGCCCGTCGTCAACCAGTTCTATAAAAGATTTTCTTTGAAAACAATCACTTTTGATGTAAACTGTGCACCATATCTTGCTATACGAACCTTGAAAAGACTAGCAGAAGATTCCTCAAAAACATTCCCACAGGGCGGCAAAATAATACTAAATGAAACATATGTAGACGACATTTTATCAGGGGCCATGACATTCATTCCGCAATTTAATCGTAGTTCCTATTGATGGAAATGTTAAAATCAGCAGAATCCCCGCTCAGAAAATGTATCTCCAATTCCACGGAAACACTACAATCAGTTCAAAGGGAATCTATATTGCATACACAATTCCTAAAGTTTCTAGCAAAAATACTATGCGTAGAAGGAACAAATTGGGAGATTAGTCAGGGCACATTAATAAAATAGAATAAGTTCATGGAAGATTTGGCTCAATTAGTGGGAATCCAAATATCTCGGGGGTTTCATTTTGCTCCTCTATGTACAACCCAGATATATGGGTTTTGTGATGCATCCCAGAAGACATATTGTACCGCAGTCTATATCAGGGTCGAAGAAAATAATTTAGTTCATTCTCACTTGTTGGCTGCTAAGACAAAAGTAGCTCCAATTGAACCAGTAAGTCTTTCTCGATTGGAACTGTGTGGTGCGGTGTTACTTTTCCTACTTATACACCATCTGTGTGACACGTCATTTGTGATAGGATGGCTACAGAAGCCTCCCTGTACTTGGAAAACTTACGTCGCAAATCGAACAGCGAAAATAATCAGAAACGTAGGACACTTTTCGTCTGTGATAACCCAGCTGACGTGGGATCAAGAGGATGCAGTGCTTTTGATCTTAAGGATAACTCCCTTTGGTGACATGGTCCAAATTGGCTCGAAAAACCTTCGGCGGAGTGGCCTCAGGCAGCGGTTCTGGAGGAAATATTACCAGGAACAAAAAAAAAAAGTCTTATGCCGATTTTCCAGATGGGACCGCGCTATTAGGGTAATCGCATATGTGTTTACTTTCTTTCCGAACCTCTAGAGATTAACTGAACAGAACTTAGATATGCAAAACGCCGACTAATTATGATATTTCTGGAGATGTATTTCTCTCGCGAATACGACTCATTAACGAAATGTGGGAAAGTCCACAAGAGAAGTCTGCTGATTCCCTTGAATCCTTTTATTGACTGTGATGGCCTAATAAGAATTAACGGAAGGAGTACAAACGCAGGCATTAGTTTCAATCAATCCCATCCCATAGTGTTATCTGTTCATTTGAAAATTGTTACTTTGTTCATGAATTTTGTTCACGGCCTTCTTCTGCACCCAGAATCAAATCTCATAGTGCGTGTAATTCGCGAAGAATACCACATATCGAGATTCGATCGGCTATTAGGAAATATGTTCGGGGATGCAGAATATGTCTCGTATATAAACAAAAGATGCAATCTCAAATAATGGCAGATTTTCCCTTAGAGCGAAGTATATTTTCACTACCATTTACCATCACTAGGCTAAATTTTGCGGGACCATTCTCTATAAAAACTTCTACCCTTCGGCAGGCAATTTATCAGGAAGGATATGTATGCCTTTTTGTGTGCCTCAGCACCAAAGCTATTCACTTGGAATTATACTCGAATCTGACCTCTAGCTAAGAGCGAAGAGGGCTTCCCCGAAAAATAATGTCCGATAATGGCACCAATTTCATTGAAGCAGAACGAATTGTGCGTCCGAATTTTTTCGAGTTCCTAAAAACGACAGCTTCGGACATACCGGAGAAATATGTGGCACACGGTCTCGAGTGGTCTTTCATACCAATAAACGCACCACATATGGTAGGTTTATGGGAAGCTGCACAGAACCACAAATATACTTTCGAGGAATTCTCAACGCTGTTAACTAGAATTGAGGCGGTGCTAAACTCTACCCCCTTATCCCTAGTGACCGACGATCCCCATGAGCTGTTATCTTTGACACCGGGTCATTTTCTACGGAGAGCGTCATTAGTTTCTTTTTTTTCCAGAAACTCGACCGGAGACTCCATCATTCTCAGATAGGTGGGGGAAACTAAAATTACTTCAACATCATTTTGTCCGTCGATAGAAAAATGAGATGATGATTGCAGTACCCGAAAGATGATGTGAAAATCGGTCAATTAGTCGTTGTCAAGGATGATTTGCTTCCGCCCTGTGAACGGAGACTCGGGAGGGTAAAAAAAGTCTATCAAGGGCAACACGGGTTTGTCCGAGTTGCGGATATTGTCACTAATTCGGGAATAATAACTAGAGCGATAACCAAATTATGCTTACTTCCTGACAATTCTCCTTCTTAGGACACAAAAAACTTTTTGTTTCAATAAATTCAATTATAACACGATCTTTATCTATCTTCTCAGGGCACCAAGAGATCCAGCAGTCCACCAGTGTCGATTATGCGAACGATTCCACCCTCTTCGTTACTGCAGGGCATATTTTGATGCAATCAAAATATTTGGATAATTTTCGATACCAATGTAATCTAATCTTATTGCTTAAAACGGCGTCACAATTAGTATCCAACAAATTTTTGACGGTCTCTTCTGTGCCGTCCATCGTGTTCATTTGAAGAGTTTTCGTGCTGATCGAAACTCCTTAAATACATTCAGCCGTTTGAGTCGTAACAGAAGATTCTACACCTTCTCTTCTCTTGGTCTTATATAATAATAAAACAAAACGTTTAGGGTTTTCACCCATACCGCAATAAAATAAGCATCACAGAAGTACACAAAGAAATCACACGTACAATAAAATACACACCAATGCGTCCACTTTTCAACAAATGACAATTATATTTATTTGTATTCTTCTTTTTTGTAATCCTGCACATTCAGCTTGGCTCAGGAAAATTGAAGACCCTCCCACAGTATTGAATGTTTTATACCAAAAAACTGAAAGAGGAAATGGAATGGAAAGACCACAAGTGACACTACGACTTACAAGCGAATGCAGTATGGTGTCCATATTCCCCCACAAATAAAAAAGCTTTTATTTGAACTGGCAGCTGCTTTTTGCGAAGTTTTCCGCTCTTCTGTGAAAATATTATACAGTTTTGTTTTCTCTCACAACGTCACCTTGACCTTTTACATTATGGTTGCACTTTTCACATGAAATTTTATGTGCCAGAAGCGTGAACTTTTTCATGTCATTGTTGCAGTTAAATAAATTTTTTTCCGATTAGATAAGAAATAAGAACGATGTAATTGTATTACAGATCATCATATACAGCCAGAATTGAAATGAATTCTTGCTATCCACAAATATGAATGTTTTTGAGGAGATTAAAATCATATGTATGAGTGTTAAAAATACATTCAATTACTTCAAAATATTGTGTCAATAGTGGGTTACTTCCCATATGACAAACATACGTTAGATTTTCTTTGAATAGAAAAAAATAAAGTGCGCTGGTGAAAATTTAGCCAAACGTCATAGTATTTATATATACTCGTATATCAGTTATGTGTACTTTCCTTGTTAAAGAATTAGGTTGTATGTATATATCGTAGGGTGGAAGGTGTGCTCATTTACCAAATCCGTTTCTAATAATTAGAATAATCAATTTAAACAAGTCCTTCCGTTCAATTGTATGTTAAAAGCAAGAGGGCTCAACATTCGAAAAGCTGAAGTAACTTTACTTTTAAATCATAAACAAATTAAGGAAAAAACTTGAAAGATGGAAATTTGTCTGGATTTGTTAAAAAAATTGCTTATTATTTCGCCAACTAAAAGCAATATACAGCGGCGTTGTGTTGCTACTGAAAAGAGCAATCCTAATTCACATCTTTCTTTAAAGAAGTATCCTAATTGTGCCTGTTATTATGCAATACAAACAAAATGTTCAAATGTTTGCTTGAAAATAATAAGAATAAAAAAGGGCAGTAAAAACAGACTGAGTCGGCATTCTTCAACACGCCCTCTTATTTGGCGATGGCTTCGTACAATGTCTTCTACTCCATGGACCACAGGTGCAATGAGCAGGCGAAATAGGCTTTGTAACAAAAAGCTTGCCCATATAAGGGCATGACCTGAATGCTTTCAATGTTTCTTCAACAACTATGCCATTTGTTCATAAATTGAAAGCTATGGTGATTGAGAGAAACTGTGTAAGAAATATTAGAAATGGCTAACGAAGTTTTTTTATAAATAGCATTGAGTTGTGAGCGTGGCTATATAAAAATATTAAAATTTTCACTGCAAAAAGGTGATATAGTAGGTATTAAAAAATCAACTATCAAACTTAATTTTGCATTTTGTCTCTTGGAATTTTGTAGTATATATGTAGATCATCTTCTGCAACTCGTCTCTATAGAAACATATATTTACGCTTTAAGCGGTGGAATCATATCTGCAAAGTTCGGCTACCACTTGTAACAACCGTTTAAACACCATAAACGAAATGCTTTCGTGATCGTCAAAAAAATTCAAGTCCGTCCGTTTGTCTGTCGAAAGAACGAACATCTCGGAAGCTGAAATTTTCCACAAAAAGTTCTCACAGCCACTGGTACGTCGGGTTCGAATTTAGTCAAAATCGTTACAGTAAGTATTTAAAATTGCAGGGCCTATCAACAACTCTATGTCTTTTTCATATATCTTTTTCAGGGTTCAACGAATTACGGCGTTGTTTCTTAAAACAATTCCTGTATACTCATGTACCTAATATTTCCACAAAACAAGCTAGTCCTTAAAATTTTTTTTGAGAAAACGGCGTTTTTGGTACGCCCACTTTTATTGCCATGAGTTATTGCATTGTTCCTGCTCTATGGCACTCAATGGATCCAGTGTGATGTAAAATTTGACCATATAAAGATTGAAGTCTCTAGAATAAAAGGACCCACTTAATTGTGAGTGTAGTTGGAAAAATATCCAAAAGTCCGAAATTTCGCTTGAAAAGTGGGCAAGGTCAATGTCCATGTGCTAGTATGAGAAGAGGGCGTTTTTCTTCGTAAATATATGGCATGTTATTTTCTATAATTATGTTACAATTAACTTCTTAAAATCCAGTTTTCCAACTGGAAATATATGGAGATAATACGAATATAAAACTAAAAAGAAATATAAGTAATGGAAATAGAGCTAACTAAACAATTGATGCAGTAACCTATTGAGTCGGTTGATACCTAACTAAGTGTTAGCAATAAAAGCAAAGTAATTGAGTGACATTACTAGAAAAGTGTCACAACGAGATAGACCAGACAACAAGTGTCAGCATGTAACTATAGTAAGAGGAATCAGTGAGAGGTCCCAAAATTAACCGTCCTGACGTGCCAGTAGTTTAAAAAAAATTATTTTGGTGAAAAGCGGCAACCTTATTTTTTTTTTTATTTGAGCCATCAAAGGTAAACGATCCCTGTGAATTTGCAAACATGCAACAAATTGGTCACCATTAAGTAATTCAATATTTCCATTTGAAGGGTCTCAGTCCAACCAATATTAAAGTCGAGCTAGTTTCTACTTTGGGGTAGTCCGCTACTTCCTTTACGTTTTGAGTAGCAGAGATTAAACCAGGCCAAGACGAACACTGTAGTGATCGACGAGTTGAGGTGCCCACGCCAGACACAGTGACGAAACCCCACAAAACGGTATTGGATAGTCGTTGGCTGAAGGTGCGTAAGCTAACTGAAATGATAAGCATTTCGAAAAGCGCTATATATCGTATATTGATCAATGATTTGAAAATAAGAAAGCTGAAAGCCGCGTCTGATTATAATAGTGCAAAAACAGCGTCGTGAATATGTTTCAGTAGATTGTTTGGTGATGTTTCAGCGGAATAAAGCCGAATTTTCGCGTCGATTTATAACCGTAGATGAGGTATAGGTCCACCACTCCAAAGGTCCAGTGAAAGCAGTAGACTGGAATGGGAGAATCGTGTCCAAAGAAGACGAATACGGTTCCATCTGCAGGCGAGGTCACGGCGTCTGTTTTTTATGCTACTACTAATGGCATAAATTTATCTTTTAATAAACCAAATGCCATTGCTATTTTCGTGGGTTTTGCGTATTGTTCTGTGTGTTGTTCTTTGAGTTTCTTTATTTAAAAGTTTATAGTGCACATCACATCGAAAAAGAATAGATAAATCTTTCCAGCTGCTTTAAAATATCTATTAAATTCTATATTGGTACAAAAATAACCTTCTCGGTAACAGCACAATAACAACAGCACGCTCCGTTCTCATTTTATGATTTAATACTTTAATTGGGTTTATTTAATATTCATTACAGTTCTCTGCTATCAAGCATTACAAATAATGAAAATTTATTAAATTTATTTTCATCCTAAACTTTGATTTGTATACCCAAACCGCAAGAAAATCATCAATCGGTCCCAATAAGAATTTGACAGATTCTAACAGCAAAATACTTACGACGATGAAGCAAGCAGGGCGGATGACTTTTGCATCAATGGAGTCGACGTACACACAACTATGCTTCGCAGCATTGTTCCTTGGCGTCTATCCTTGTGGCGGAGGATGAGAAGTCAATGGAAACTTAATGAATCGCAACGATGAATGGCGTTCGCAAAGCACAACGTAATGGAGAATAGAAATAAACATGCTTTTTAGAGCGACATGAGCTCTTTTTCCCTAGGAATTATTTTCCATTTTGCCAATGTTATGGTTCGCTTATAATCAATAGAAGTTCATTTTGAATGATAATGGTCTTGAGAGGGAAAATGCAAAGAAATGAAAGAAAAATCAAAAATGATTGACATCTGATAAATAAGAATAAAATTAGCAGAAAATAAAAGAGAAAGTCAGTTACGGACATTCGAGATGGCAAAGAGGCAAGAATTTATCTTGGATGTACTTAAATAAATGTGGATTTTAAATAATATTAAAATGAGCTAGAATTATAATGTAATAAATAGGAATTTCTTAGAAGAATAAGGTGTTACCCAAGCAGTGTTACAGTATTATTGGTATCAATGAAATTATAAAATAATATTTTGTTATATAAAAATGATTTTGATTTGTAGTGGGGTTCAAATTATAACACCCTTTAAAATTCATTTCTGACAAAAATACAAACAACAAATTTCTGTGCGTACATCTTGTGGTGTATCGAAAATGACTTTTTTGGAATTTCGCTCTGCTTGAATTCAATCATTTTTTGTTCTTTGAGATTTTAGTTTTAGTGCTCTACCGAACATTGAAGTTTTGATTTGCATCTGCTTTGGCAAAATAAATATAAATACGATTTCCTAAAATTTAAAGTCAATATTGTATTTCTAAAAATGAATTCTAAATTAATTTCTTTGCCCAAAAAAAAAAAAATATGTGATCAGGATCTCAAGGCGGCACCGTGGGAAAAATATAGTATAATCGTCTTTTTCTGGTATATACTTGGGACGACAAGTCTTTACATGGACACACAAAAGAAAAAACAAACAAAAATTTTCTAAACTTCAACCACCGATAAGGAATTTCCAAAAAAAGTTTGTAATCAGCTTCTCAATACCCATCGTAAGGAACCGTGTCTTTAGAAAAAAGGGATTTGGTGCATCGTAGTGTGTCTGCTTGTGCCCGGATGCAATCGTCAGGAACTTATATACTCAGCTTCAAATTCTGGCGAGTTTTTGACATAATATTCTCTTAAGCGTGGCTCATTTCAGAACGGGTTTTCTACGTTTCCAATAAATTCATTTATGGAGACTCAACCAATCGAACCACATGATACAGCCAATGAAATCGCACAATTTTGATACACTTCATTACATCGATGCACAACTCATACAGCTCATGATAAATACCATTGACAGTACTGTGAGTTAATGAAAAGGGTGACTTTATGGATTATTTTTCTCTCTTTTCCAGCATTCTTCACTATACAGTAAGATAGGTAGAACTAACGATTGACACAGGTGGATTTTTGTACGTCGAGAGAGGGCATTGCCAATATTGCTAATATCGTCCGTGGAGCGGTAGTTAGTCATTCGTTTAATCATGGATTCGAATTAAGATATAGCCATTTGTATTTCTTCTAGCAGCGATCACCTCAATATGTAGGCGGGCATTTCGAGTTGGAGTTTTCTACAAGTCTGCTAATGAATTCCCAATTTGACGTTGGGAATTGTTATAAAACTGTACTGCTTTTCAGTGAATCTACAAGTAGAGTGAGTGAGTGTGTATACTGGATGCAAACAAAGTTGTTTCCTATTTGTTTCCTATTCTCCTCATGCCACTTTTGCTTTATTGATGGTGGATCCTAAGCAGGCAAAATCATTCACCAGTCCAAAGATATAGTTGTCGTCCTCAACAAAATAGAAATCGACTTTGTGCTCTTCGAAAAAAAATAAAAATATATATATGGGGTTTATCATCGTTTATCCTCTCTATGCTTGAGATTGCTGCAACTGCTGCGCCGATACATGCAAATAACAATTATCTTTTATTAAAGATGGCGCTATATCGATTAACTGCGGCTTTCCTCATCTCTAAAAGTACGTTAAAGAGATCGCACAGTCAGAGGCAGGCTGTCGCGTTGCCTATAGTCTATAGTTTGGGCATAATAGTATAACGAAAATTTTGTTCAATTTTATTGAAGATTTGATTTGACCAGAGCTATCCAAAGACTTGTGTTTATCATATCCGATCTTCGAAAGCTTTTACTACAGTATTTTGGTCTATCTGTTCAGTTGTAGAATTTTAAGATCTAAAAGCGTAGTCACGTCAGATAGAATATGCTTTAGTCATTCACATTTCGATAGAGAATTGCAATTTGTGATTACAGTAAATTTAGTGTAAAGATAAGAAGAATGGGTTTGCCTCTATCTGATTTTAGTGTAAACATAACAACGTGTATAAAAGATTTTATTTCAGCAAAGCCTTCCCTATACGGTATCCCTTCAATATGAGTGCAAATATTTCAGCAGTTAATGGCAATCTCTCCAGAATTTCATTTTTTCCCCGCAAAAAAAGCAGAGTTTTAGTTAGTACAACAACGATTATATGGCTTAATGATGCGCACGTGAAGTGTAGATGACGATGATTAAATAGGATATTTATTCAAATTTGTCACCCTACTTGATCTTCTAAAATAATTTCGTTGCCAGTTTTGGAAATATAGGAAATATAGTTTGGTCAATTTGGTCGCTGACACTTTCTATTTAAGGCATTCGTTACCAGCCATTGGCGAGTGCTCGAAACGCCTCCGTTAATATGTCGAGAAGTACAGGGTCTCCGTCCGAAAGATATACTACATTGTTTGTTTATAATTTTTGATTAAATGAAAGAGAATGGATCTTATATTGATAAATGTTTTATTTAATGTCGGTCATTATATATGGAATACAATATCAGATAAATATCCGCCTCTGTTAGCCTCACAAATGCGAGCCCTTTTGATCACATTTTTCAATACATTCTCACACATTTCACGCGGTATTTCATTAATTTCATCACGAATATGTTATTTGAGCTGCTCAAGCGTTTCTGGTTTGCTTTCATAAACCTTTCATTTCAGATATTCCCACAAAAAGAAGTCCGGAGCAGTCAAATCAGGCGACGGTGGAGACCAATCAACATCTCCATTTCTTGAAATAACATGTTGTGGAGAAAGGTCTCGCCGTAATTCCGTTGTAACCCTGGCTGTATGCGATGTGGCGCCGTCTTGTTGATGACACAAGTTAATCAGGCCCGAAGCATGCAGTTGTGGCGTTAAAAAGCTTTCGATCATATCACGATATCGCTCCATTGACAGTTACCGTTACGCCGTTTTCAGTTTCAAAGAAGTAAGATCCAATAATTCCTCTTGACCAAATTGTACACCAGACTGCCACTTTTAATGGATGCAAAAGTGACTGATGAATAAATTGAGGGTTTTCCGATCCATTTAAATTAAATTGTGCATCGTCAAACATTACGATTTTTTCATGAAAGTCGGGGTTGTCATGGGCGAGCTGCAACATCCTATTGGCATATGTATCTATACGGCGGCGTAAATAGTCTTGTGGAAGAAGCTCTTTTGTCAACTAAATCTTAAATGGAATGGAATGGGTCCATGCTTGACCCTATCAGCTACAGACCCACTTCCTTCGAAATCATTCACAACACAATAAATAGTGCACGTGGCTCTCGTCGTCGTCGTAATCGATTATTGATTTTGATAAAATGTTTTAACGATTAAAACGATTGGTTTGTCGAATCATCGACATTTTGGCATTCGTGAACAAGACAGGTGTAAAATATACGCCAGCAGATTACTTAGCATTATAAATTTCAAAGAAGCGATTCATCCGAAGAACTAAACTAATAGTCTTTTGGGAATGGAACAATATCGGTTCCGTATCTTTCTAGTGGTTACGTCCAGATTATGCACATTCTACAGTATTTTCCATTCTATTCCCACTGTTTTAAATTATGGTTTTTTTCCTTCGTCTCCGTAATCCCCTTATAAGTTGGGAAATTTTGAGTAGTTCATTGGTCTATATGATAACCATTTTGCAACACCGCACCACGCACAAAAACACCTCCAGCAACAAACTAAATTTCATTAATTAAGCAGTTTGTCCAACGGTGTGTCAAAAAAAATCTTTTAATCAATTAATGACATTCAAAATGGTCTATGTCACATAAAATATTCATACGGAAAATATTGATGTATACAAATGGCTGCAATTATTAAGCATTTTTGTTTAAATACTGACGAGCTATTATCAGTTAATACAAAATAGAAAATAAAATGAGAATCTATGTATACGTTTTCAATAATAAAACAAAAGATTGACCGCAAAACTGTTTTGTAATTGGCATTTTTTTATTTTGGAACATTTGCTTATCATCATCAACTAAACATTCGTGGCTGTATTAGGACTGTGATTGTGTTTGATACATGTGTATATACATGAATGAAATTTGTGCCATTTACATATGCATATATATGTATATGTATATTGGGAGTTCTCTTGTCATCAATGATCGATAGGGCAACATCTGAATTGGCTTTCGACAAAAATTTATTGTTGTATTATTGACACCTCTATTCACGAAATTTGGAAATATTTAGCTTCCTCATAGCAATATTGTGGCGAGTAACAAAGATATTTTACCCAATTACAACTACTATTGGTACCAAAAATACATTTTAATACCTAATAAAAAATCATGATTTTGCATATGTCGTCCTATGAGTTTTGGGTGTGAAAAATTACTTTAAACGGTGACCTTCCCTTTATCCCAAATCAGAACACGAATATGTAATTTTGCATAAAAATGATGGAAGTTTTTTGACAATCTACACATTCGTATGGAAGTAATACCTAGAGTTGACTTGAAATATGAAATCGGAATACCCACTTAATCCATGTTTTTGATTATATGCTAAAACTACAATTAGTCTAAAGATGATGTCATTGTTCGTTTATTCTATTCTATTCGATATCAGCTGTTAAACACCTGTTATCTGAAGTGTTATTTATTTAGTGAAGGTTTGCCATTTACGAATGTGGGTCGCTTAACAACCGAAGAACTTGTAAAAATAGTTAAAACTTACTACAGAAGTGATGGGCACTTTTCGTTTATTTCGGGGTGATTATGATCGTCATAATCGGTCTACTTTGCAAGGAATAGGCAAGATTATAAAGAAATTTGAAGAGACTGGAAGCTTGACAGATGTGATCAGGGCTGTTCACCATTGCAATATACGCACTGCCGAAAATATCGACTCTGTTATTGAAAATGTGGCAGATAATCCGAATTTAAATTCAGAGCGTTATGACCAACTTTTTTTGGCCTGCAGTTGAAGATTGTGAAGTGGATAATATATGATTTCAACAAGACGGTGCAAAAAGCCACAGAAAGTTTTCAGAAAGCGAAATTTCACGTTTTGTCAACGTCAATTGGCCACAAACATCATGCGATTTGATGCCGTTCGACTTTTTTTGTGGGGCTACGTTAAAGACCGTTTTCGCGCGGATAATCTCCAAACGTTGGAGCATTCGAAAACCAACATTTTTCAAATTATCGCCGATATAACACTTTGAAATTTGCGAAAAAATGGTGGAAATCCACCTAACTCGAAAGAATCTACTGCTCCACCCAATACAGAGGAGGCAATTTAAGACAAAAGTTCCATTAAAATCATAGCTTTATGTGCATTTTATTTAGCTTTACTTTTTAAACCGAAAAATGGATAACCCGGTATTTACTTTAAATCATATACATTTACATTGGCGCAAAAGTGTGAGGAGTGCCCAAGTTGGCATGAAAAATAGCTGAATTCTTTAAAAACTAGTTTACTATTTCCACTCGCAGAACTAAGTTTGCTGATGCGTGCTAAACTATACTGCTACTGCTGCTGAAAGAAAATTAATTTTTTATAAGAATTGCTAAAGAGGGTGTGTTTATTCGGTTAATTTTCCAAATTATACGAAATGTCATAAGCAATTATTGCCAAAAATTTAAGTAGCTCCAGTCTACGAATTAGGGACTTCTTCTTCTTCTTCTTACGTGGCGACTGGAATAAACAACCTTACCTATTATACGCCGCTTCTCCTCCAATTCGTCACACCAAGCTTCGGTAGTATTTCAAAAACCTGGTCCTTCCAACGGAGTTTTGGTCGCCCTCTTCTTCGCCGTCCATCGAGTTCGTTGTTGAAATCTTTCCGTGCCGGAACATTTGGTCCATCCGCACAACATGACTCAGCCAACGCAATCACTGTATATTAATGCGTTTGGCCATGTCGATGTCGGCATATAGCTCATACAGCTCCTTGTTCACGCGACGCCGATACTCTCCGTTAACGATGATAGGTCCATATATTTTCCGGAGTATTTTCCTATCGAAAACTGTTTCCCTCCCTGAATCCTCGTTGGATGTAAAAAGGTTCGCTTAGGTATTAGCCTATATTTACTGAAGATTTCGTGTCAGACATGGCCTCATACAATTTTTGCCGTATCGGGCTATCGAAGGCAGCTTTATAATGGACGAAAAGATGGTACGTGTCGATCTGTTTTTCTTGGGTCTTCTCCAGAATTTGTCGTAGTGTGAATATCTGGTCAGGTGTTGATGTACCAGGTCTAAAGCCACACTGATAAGGTCCAATCAGATCAGGCTTTAGTCTTTCACATATCACACTCGAAAGGACCTTATAGGCAATGGGTAAAAGACTGATACCGCGATTGCTTTTACAAACACTTGGATCGTCTTTTTTAAACACAAGACTTAGTATACTCGAATACCAATTATCGGGCATGTTTTCCTCGAACTAAACCGTATTTAGGAGCTGATGCAGGCTGTTTGTCAGCTCGTCGCCATCAGCGCTTTGTTGTTCTTAAGTCTCAATACTGCTGCTCTGATCTCTGTTTGGCTTGGAGGTGAGCAATTTATGCAATCGTCGATAATTGGGATGATTTTCTCACTCGTGCTGCCATCCGGAACTAAGAGCTCATAAAAATGTTCTCTCCACAGTTGCAGCACATTCTGCGTGTCTATGACCAGATTTCCCTCGTTATCCTTACAGGAGGGGAGCGCTGTCCCATACCCTGTAGCGAATTAGGGACTACAGCGGAAAAATTAAATATTGGTAAATCGGTTGTTTGTGTGGGAGGTACCAGAATGGACTATGCCCTTCGATCTTAAAATGTACTTCGCCAACCGCTGTAGCTAATTCTCTGAACAAGAACATAAGCTTAATTTGACTAAATTTAGTGCAACCACATAAGAGATATGAATTTAAGAATGTATGAGTTAAATGAACTATTTGCATGGGTGATTTCAGAGGGGGGTGCGGTTAGTCAGTGGATTTTTTCAAATTCTGCCAAGCATTACAAACAAATGCAGTGGACAGAAATCGAATTTATTCTAGCCCACGAGTTTGGAGTGGATCAATGTGAAGGAACCAAGCTTAATTTCTGAAACTCGGTCCATTTGTATAAATTGCCAGACCGATGCAGATACCAGCTAGCCAGACAGACGGACATCTTTCAATCGTTTTTAAAAGCCATGAAATGTATTTGGTCAATAGGTGCTTGGTACCTTAGGCGCTTCCTTTTGGGTATTTCATTTTTGCCGTACCAAATGATGCATTTATTAATTTGGAACTCTTCTGGACATCGATTTGAAAAGTCATCAAAAAATATGTGTCAATATGACCACGATACTATATTTTTTGGTTTGGAGCCACAAAAACAAAAATAGTGTTTAATTACGTAGAAGCAAAGGACGTAACCATGCTGTATAACTCCTTTTAAAATGAAAACAGTGCTCATTCTTGGTGAAGTATCTGATTCAACAGCTAAAGTAAAGTTTTACGATATAATGATTCACACAGGCTAGAGAAAAATTAATACGAAAAATATGCAGGAACTCCAATTGTTTCCACATAACATTGTGTTTAGAAAAAAAGGAGAAAATAACAACAACCACGACAAACAACGAAGGGATTAATGCTAACACAAATAAGTTTATGGCTTTAATTCAATCATTCAGCCTAAAGTCTAAATCTAAACCTTTGACTAATAATACCAGTAATATTCACTATGGGAAAGAAATGTCGGCACTAATAGTCGATCTTGTTGATAGCATTAGACAGGAAATTAGTGCGGTGCACCCAATAGAAATTTGGATCAAAAGGGAATTGTTTCGTTTTAACAAGCATTTGAAGAAGAAACGAACAAATTTAAACAGTTGGTAGATGAAGCGCTAACGACGCTAACAAATGTAAACGTGACGTCTCTTATACCTGGAGTTAACCCCGAAAGTATAAAGTTTAGTGTTCTTAGCTGCAGGGAAAAAGTTGATCACAACAAGTTTGGAAGGTGTGCTGTCAGAACCACAGAATTAATTCAGGAACCTGAATTAATAAAAACTTGTTAACTCCAACAGTTCATAAAGTTTTGCACCGGGGCCAACAAATAATGGAGTAACTATCTCTCACTATTGGGAAATTATCAGAAAGAGGTACAGGTACAAGCGGACAGCTTTCCCGAAGAAGTCGTCAGACCCGGAAATATCATCACTCAGATATCTTATATTAATATTGGAATATTGATAAAATACAATATCCAAATTGTACATTCGCTTGAAGTGGTTACTTTGTTTAAAAAAAGTATGATTGTCTCGTAGAAAATTAAAGGTTTTATTATAAAAAGCGAAAAATCCCTTTGTTTTGGTTTTTTTCAGATGGAAACGTACTCTCCTATAGACGTGGCTGAATCAAAAATATACATTTATAATATTTTATTGTAATTCAATTAGTACCAAACTCTACAATGTAGCATAAAAAATCTAATATCGCCAGCCGAGTACAATTGTGGAAATGTTTTCTTTCTTCTTTTGTCTTCAAATGTTCTCTAACTAATTAAAGAAATTCAAAATTTCTGACGCCGAGGAATTTTTTAAGCTCATCTCAAATTTCAAAATATTTATGGTTAAAAAATTGAGGCTATGCCAAATCTTTTTTTCAAATGTCCCTTTGTTCAAGTAAAAGAACACTTGAAACTCCTACCAATTGAGGGAAAACAATATTTAAACTCTCACAAGACGTGTTTTCTCAAAGTTAGTCACTTTGCTGCAAGGAGCCTTTACACAACACACTGACACACAGCAACATACAAATTAATGTATGTAGTAGCATTTATACAGGCAACTTGCGTATAAGTATCATAATAATGATCATGTTTGTTGAAATACTCAAACTTCACCCTTCACAACGTCTGTGAAGGACTCTAGAAACCATTTTAGGCAAGTAAGGTACGCTCTGTTAACGATCGTACCGTGGGAATTTTCCAGAGCGGAATGAAAAACCGTACGTGCCGATAGAAACAGTTATGTACGAGGTGTGATAACAAAATGTTTTTTTCAAATTTCGTTAGTGACGTATGTTCGATTTTCGCATTTTTTTCTGTTATGTTGGTACACATGTCTGTTATATGTGTTGACAATATCAGCCATTTTGGATTGTCAGTTTGTTTTTGACAGATAAGAAGGTTAGTCGTGTTTTGGTGTGCTCTTTGGTTTGTTACTATTCGAAAAAATGGATCAAAGAAACTGTATTAAGTTTTGTGTAAAAAAATGAAATTAAATGTGCGAGGACATTTGAAATGTTGACTGTGGCGTCAGAAAACCAATCATAGATTTTGCACCATGATAATGCACCAGCTCAGACATCGAGGCTTGTGCGTGAGTTTTTGGCCAAAAACAAAAACGGAATCATGCCTCAACCACCGTATTCACCGGACTTGGCCCCCGCTGACTTTGTTCTCTTCCCCAAACTGAAGACACCGATGAGAGGAAAGTCTTTTGCTACGATTGAGGAGATAAAAGAAAAATTGGAACGGGAGCTGTTGGCGATACCAAAAAGCACGTTTTAGAAGTGTTTCGAGGTTTACAAGAAATGGTGACACAAGTGTACTATGTCTGAGGGGGACTACTTTAAAGGAAATCAAATAGAAATTGATGAATAAATAAAAAATTTTTGAAAAAAATTGAAAATAACGGTTATTTTTTGATCACACCTCGTACTCTCCAAACTAAGTACTCTACAGATTTGGAATGATTTGGTTAGAATGTGCAAGGTGAGTCGAAAACCCTATTAATGCAGAGGTAAATATATTATTTTTGGAATGCATTAAATTTTCCTTAAATCAGATTAAATTTTCAAAATTTAAAAATGTTAAAACGCAATGTTAGAGAGGCTTATTAAATGTTAGAGCTTCCTTATGCTTTGAAGTGACTTTAAATTCGGGTAAAAAGGAAATGATCCACGCATACATTGTTGTTCATTATTTATCATAACCGCATGTGTCACCATCTTGTTCAAATCACAAGTTGTCTACATAGCTCTTAATTAACACCATGACAATAGCATCATTTACTGTTTTCATTAGATCAGCTGCATATTGGAAGCACAGTAGTCCAGTTAAAAAATCCGCATCGACTTTGGCTTAAGACAGTTTTTGGCAAATTAATCCCAAATGCTGTTGGCATTGATGAAATTAATCCTAAATTCATTAAAATTTCGTTTCCAAAACTCTTAACATACTTTACTTTTATCTTTAACACTATCCTAACAAATTCAGTATATCCTACTGCATGGAAGTTAGCCAAAATCGTACCCATAACAAAATGAATTGACGAATTTAGGCTCAACGCAATATTCCCTTATTTGTCAAAAGTTCTAGAGAAATTTATGTACAATCAAATGTCAAATTATATTGAAACAGCAAATCTCTTAACACAACGACATTCCGGCTTTAGGCCAAAAAGAAGTTGTACCACTGCGCTTATTGATGTTGGAGAAGACTTAAGAAAGGCAGTCGATTGTAACTTGATTTCAACTGTAGTACTTCTAGACCACAGCAAAGCTTTTAACACTGTAAGCCATTCTATACTCATCACTAAACTGGCCTGGCAGTTTCACTTTAATAGTACAGCTTGTAAACTCATTTTTTCCTATATTAGCAATAGATCGCAATGCGTTTTTTATAACAACATCTTCTCCAACAAATTAAGCATTCATAAAGGTGTGCCACAAGGATCCATATTGGGACCACTTCTTTTCTGTATATACCTAAATGATTTACCAAATGTATTAAATCATTGTAAAATACAAATGTATGCCGATGATGTGCAACTTTACTGCAGTACAGAACAAAAAAATATTTCTAGCTGTGCTCAAAAAGTAAACGAAGACTTGGAAAAAGTATACGAATGGGCATGTCAAAACGAACTAAGTCTTATTCCTTCCAAATCTAAATATATGGTTATTTCAAACAAAAAAATTATAGAAAGTGAACTATTCTCATTGCAACTTAACAGCACGCCAATTAAGTTTGTTAAGTCCTCATCCAACTTGGGAGTAATTTTCAATGACAAATTGACTTGGTCAAATCATATAAATAGCGTCGTTGGTAAGGTACATTGCATGTTAAGAAATCTATGGGCTGTCAGGCATTCAACACCGTTCGATATACGCATGTTTCTAGCGAAAAGCTATTTAATTCCATCACTTCTGTATGGATGTGAAATCTATTTTAACTGTGTACGGATTCGCGCAAACTCAAAGTTGCTTATAATAACATAATAACATATTTAATATGAACTTCGAAAATTTATTGAAATTTTAAAATCTATTACTAATGAAGAGGATTATGGTCTCAAGTGAGCCAAAATATCCCTTTCAAAGAATACGTTTTGCCATGTCCAATAGAGGTAAAAAAATTATACAATAAATTTATAGAACCCGTATCTCAGAAAGGCAATTCTTTATATGTACTGTTCGTCTTTGGAACGCTCTTCCTTCTCAGCTTCAAATATTGAGCAACGCATTAAAATTTGAATTTTAAACATTATAAAGATTAAATTTAATTACAATAAAATTAAATGAATAAATAAATATAACTAAAAATAAAATTCATTAATAATGTAATATAAGTAAAATAAATAAATATATGTTTTAAACTTTTTGTGCTAGGTTATGTCAAAATTGATAAATAAATAAATAAGTAAAATAAATAAATAAATTTTTTTTATTTTTTTTTTATTAATTTTTTTTTTTTTTGATAGTTGTAGAAAAAACACTAATTGTCAGAAGCGTTTTCGTGGATTTACGAGTCTTTCCCCATATGCCGAAAAGAGAAAAAGCAACTATAATATGATCTGAGCTGTTTTATAAACTTCATAATTTTACACAATTTCAGTTGCCCAAAGTATAGTTAGAAGTCATGGTGCTCTAAAAAGTCATAAGTACATTTACCACAACCCTTTCTGCCAAAAAATCTATTTTTCATAAGCGACTAAAATTTCAAATAATTTAACAGAATATGAATAATTGCGTATTTCATCAAACACATTGTCGCTGAGGACAAAACAAAATTTATTTGTCACATTGGGGAAATAAATAAACTTGTGTTTATAATGATCTAACAGATGTTGCTCAAAATTTCCGAATCTTTTGGAAACCAAGCGATCAACGATCAAAATTCATTATACCGATTGGGTCAAAATCAAATTCAAAACATTTTCATCAGTTTTAAATGTTGGTTTTTTAAAACAAATAATCATTACAGGTTTCAATTGTTTTCCGAAAATCGGAAATCTTTTTTTTTTTTGGAAAAACTCTGAACATGTTTCGAACAAAAAATAGTAGATCGCGTTTCGGTTTTAGTTACTAGTGCTATAGTAACCAAATCTATTTTTAAGATGGTTAAAACAATTTTATTTTGAGGTTTTGTTACAAAATTCTGAAATGACCCTTCATAATGTCTATGCAAATATTGGAAACTAACAGAATAGTGTCTGGAACTAGCGATAACAATTCGCAGCATACGGCATCATTAATTTGTATTCAATTTGTCTATTATTTAAAACAGAATTCTGCTTAGGAGGAAATTTGAAAACGTTAAAATGATGTAGCGAGATGTAATGTCCGTTTTTAGCTGAATTCTGCACAAGCAGTCCTGTCCATCTACATATAAATGTTTTTCTTTTTCTAACCTTCGGCCTATGAGTGATTTCGTAAGTTATTACAAAACTCACTAAACTGAGACTAAACTTACCCTGCCTTAGGATCTGTGTTAATGTGTTTCCGTATACCTTTGTAGTGGTTTTATGGCAAAATGAGGGTAGAGGGTACAAATAAATTCATCTTGACCGCTTGTTTTCAACTATTAAAAATGGGAAATTATTTATAAATTTGGAGAGCCCACAAAAAGACAAACTGAAAAAACAAAACATGTAATTGAGCAACAAATATTGGTTTTACCCGCTTTTTATTTTTTCTCTTTACGGACTCAGGCTACGTATACATGCATCCCTTCCAGCGGGCATAACTCTGGTTCCAGCAACTATCTTTTTTTGTGTGCATTTCCTAAATCATACTACAAGCCACAAAAACGATAAATCAATGCGAAACATGCCACAAAAATATTGCAACTCTTTTTGTATATATAAACAATATTTCACTATAACGGGGAGATTTTGTTGTCTCTGCATGCTAAATCCCTCCCCCATATAAAACTTACTACAACAAACTCTAAAATAACAACAAAATCAATTCACTATTTACTCAACTGCAGAAATAAAAGCAATAGATAGGTTCCTAATACCGCACACATAGATATAATCACATAGAGACGTTCATTCCACATGAAGCCTCGCAATGACGGAGTATGGGCTGGAAGAAGGCCTTCCTCTATTATGTCTGGCATTGGACGCCACTTTTTACATTACGCATTATTGGGAGGCAAGACCATGTATTTCATTTTTTCATTTTAGGAAATAGCGCTTGGAAACGGGCACACTGCTCAGTTGACAATTTTGGACAGTAGAAAGTTAATATATTTAATTTTACTGTACTGTTGTGAACTCCGATTTTTGTCTGAAACTGTTAATCGTTACAAATTTTACAACCAGGTTGGGAAATATAAAATCAGTACAGAAACTTAAGAAATATGGACTGCCTTACACACACGTTCAGCCAACGTCCATTCTATTTCAAGTAAAAGCGTGCAGAAAGAACGTGTTGAATCAAATGTTGCTCCGGTTTAGCACATAATCACTTAGCACGAATCATAAATGTCCTAAGAGACAATGCAGTGCGTTAAGATTCACATAATTAAATTTACAAAATTACTAAATGACGTTATAAATTTGTTTTAAAGTGCATTAGAAATTTGATTATGATTTATATTCCAAACGACCAATCTCTTCATACATTGCTCGTTTCTTAACTAAAGCGAAACTTAAATTGCTTATGGAAAATCTGTGGTTCATGTGGATTTTGTCCCGACCAAAAACCAGGTAAGCGGACGTAAAAGAAATACCCACTTATTATGAGCATCTGTACAATAAGTAGCTAATAGACGGAAAAATTTCCAGAAAAAGTTCAGAGATTTCGGTTCACTCTCTGTATGGTCAGGTTTTTTCTAGGTGGCTGATTTCGTTCATTTCCGCAGGCTGTTTCTGACCATGAGGTATTTTATAGACTTTTGGGTCAACCGGTAGAGTTTCTATCGTACTTTCGACAAATAGACATACATAAATCGACACAGATTAGCAGAGACATCAGAGACTTTCATGAAAGTTTCATTTAATTTTGGTTTCTATGTTGCCTATTTATTTAAAAGTGAATTAGAAATTTGTTTCTGATTCACATTCGAAACAATTTTTCACATCATATACGAGTATTGATTTGTTTCTTACTTGAAACTAAATTATAAACGCACATTGATTCGCTTTCTCTATGAATGCATAATGAGATACATATTTTAATTCGAGAACCTGAAAGCATAGTTTTACGCATAACTTAGTCTCTTAATTTGCATTAGAATTGGCACCCGATGTAGTTTGATTTCTTAGCAGAGAAAAAGGCTTGGTGTAAAATTGCAAAACTTAATAATTCTCTAAATAATGTGTTTTCATCGCTATTTACAAAATTTTGCCTTTTTTTAATTGACAGGAAGATCAGTTGAACCTCTTATATATTTTAAGAAACCGCTTTAATTCTGGATAGCGTTATTGAAAAATACTAAAAAATTAGCATTTTTGCCTGGAGAACTATCAAAATCCATATCTTATGAATACGTTATCGTCTAATATGTTAATCTTATGTTCATCATAAAATCGTTTTTACTGCTTTGAGAGCACTCCTTCACAAAGGACTGAAACTTCTATTGCAAGCACTTATGCTTTCGAAGATTTAGATGTTATGCTCTTTTTGGGACGTTCTCTTCTTGCCGGATAACTTAATGTAAGTACTTCTGAATGAATCACTTGTTCATTGATTCTTAAATTTGTTTGATTCCAAATTGATGAACGCTGAAAGTACAAAAATATTCGCATACATGAAATATTTTTGTACTTTCAGCGTTCGATTATTAATATTAAAAACCTTCTTCGTATGTCCATTATTGACAATAATGTTTTGTTTTTCAATTACTTTCCGTTGAATTGGATGCACATGTTTATCACAAATTCAAGTTTTCGCCGCTTCATATCCACGGCTTCAGAAGAACTGAATATATTGTCATTCATTCTGCGATAAGCGAACACCTTCTGGGCAAAGAAAAAGTGGTTATTATTCTTTTTATTATCTACTGCCCTTTTACTGACCTGTTTTCCTCTGTATTTGATATGCTTTTATTAGAAGCAAAAAACATATTTGAAGTACTTCAGGAGGAATCACTTTTTCCAAAAATCTCTGATTCTAAAATATATCCTTAGATGCCAATAGGAGTTAGTATTTGTTAACAATTGTTTTAAAACACATTTACGGATACCAAAATAATACAAAGTATTAAATAATATACAGTAAATTTAAACTACTTTACAGCACTAAATTTTATTCATTATGTATTTTTTATATATCATATATGTTTTTCTTCGAATAATGACTCTGGCAAGGGAATTAAGTTGGCAAAAACGTACTAATATGTCCTTAGAGCTGTAAGAGAAAACTATGTACGTGGATTACAATTCAATAAAAATAATCCTTTCCTGTCCCAGTTTCTAATATTTAAAAGTTGCCAGATCTAGAGAACATGGTAAATATGGCAATACATTCCAGGTCTTGTATTACTTTGTGTTCTTGCGTTACGCTACACTTTTAGCTTCAAAATTGATTGCTGTGAGGGAGAAGCTAAATAAAGACGCCATTGATATTTGACTAAGCAGAAACAACAACCATTTTTTGATGAATGTCGGCTTGCAAAGTGTTTTGAGCCAGTTAATCTTTTTTACTCGATGATTTCTTGCGTTCAATATTGTTGTGGACAACCCATTTCCCATTCCCAGTGATGATGAGTTTCAAGAAGTAACCATGTTCTTAACGTTTGAAAAGCAAATAACGGGCGTCAATGCGACGGCGCAAATTGTTTCCATAAGAATACGAGTTAACCACTTATCAAGTTTTGAAATTATACCACTTTTGGCGCTGGCTTTTCTGTTTGAACGGTATTTTTAATTTTTCGGTGGAACAAAAGTAAAGTAAGTCAAAAACGATTATTTTTTTTTTTCCTTTTTATATTTGATAGGGCAATAATCAAAAGCTACCGCGTACAATCAATCGATTTTTTCACAAACAAGCTTTGCTATATCAGTTATCGAAATATGTAATGATCACAAAGCTTAAATTTAAAACTGGCTGTTAAAGAAAATGCGAGTAAGCCCCTTGTCGGCAACAACGAAGCAACTTAACTATTCAATGCCAAATACCGTAATAATCTACGGGATTTCGACATTTTCATTAAAGACACAGAGGGCCTTTAGTAAGCCAACATCAGATTCGGGAAGACTTCGACAACTCCGCTGCTGATTATCGTTACATTTGACCATTAAATCCTGGTAGCGGCATTGGTTTTATTGTTCACCAATATCAGTTGCATTGAATCGCAAAAAATTTACCAAAAATTATCGACAAAAAATTGAAACTTTGATTCCTCCACTTCTCTTTTTTCGGGTTAAAAACTTTTTCGATTTGCATTTATGCCAATGATTGCGTATTTGTTGTGGCTTAAAGTATCTGATATTTTTTAACCAATAACTAAACTGGGAAAAATAGTTTCGCAAACTGTTTGCAATTCGTTTTCAATATTTTGCTTATATCTACCTATTTTTGGAATTGTACAACTATTTATTTAGATTTTTAATTGCCATTCAACATTAAGTGACGCTTTTGTTTAGTTAAAAAATGTCGATTGGGGTTTACATGTTCGAGAAACAATAAACAGCGATTTAGTTCTGGATGATGCATAAATTACATTTTTATGCGGTGTGAGAGATAGAGCCCCAAGTGAAAGTACTATGGAAACGCACACGTGGCTATACAGTAAGTGAATGCTTGTAAAACCAAAAATCGTAACCTTAATCCAGAAAAGCTTGCATTATTTAAATGTTCGTTAGATATATTAACAAACTGTAGCATAACTAAGATACATCCATAATAAATAGAGAACGGAATTAGGATAACTACGAGATTGAACTGCTTAATCTTTAATGTGGAGACAGAGATAAAACCAACGATTAGCGCAATAATGTTGCAAAAAATGATCGATAAACTAAAATATTTATTGTAGGGTAGAAAGTTCCCGCTACTTCGTACGCGTAATTGGACATCTTAAATAAAATTAAAACCTCTGCAATTTATTCCACTTCCCGAATAGAAACGGGAAAAGAAGGGACTTCTCGAAACCGCATAACATCACTGCTAGAATCACAAAATTTTGTATCCATGTTCACATCCAGAGTAGGCAATCGCCACTGTAAAGAAATTTGAGAAAATAGAAAATAGAATAGAAAGAAACAAGGTGAAGGAATTTAAATGGTATCGCTGGCCGGAATTAATTTATAAACACGAAAATTTTTGCGCTGATTTCCCATAAAAATTAGGTGCGAGGTGAGGAAGAAATATTCCAATATTTTTGATACAAATATTTGGAAATTCTTACCTAGAGTATTTGGTAGAGAGGTGAGGTTGAACGTAAAATTATAGAAAAAAAAATTCCCGAACTCTTATCATTTGAGTGGGGTTAACACAAATCCATATTTGTGAATGAGCACTTATGGCATTTCTGAACATTTCCACATATTTATTATTACTTATACATATATACTAATTATTAGTTTGTTAACACCCGCGACTCCGTTCTAATACTATTTACATACAATTCGTGCTGAAAAAATCCTGCATTAAGTCGACTGAATATTTCACACTAATATTATGCATACGCCGGCGGTATTTAAATCAATATTTCATATTTTTTGTACATACTCGAATGTTTATTGGAAATTATATTCAGTTAAACAACATATGGAAACTGAATTCATAAATATTAATAGAACTAAAACTCCACATTGTTCTATACCTGTAAAAGGGGATGGAGCCCGTTTTTTGGGTGCATTTCTTATCATAAGTGGATGGCATATTGAATTTTATCACATGACAAGTATGGAAACAATTACAATCTAACGAAATATTTGGTGGCCATGAGTAAATGCTCCATTTTTGCAATTTTTTGAGTACAAGCACGATTGTATAATTTCGTATTTGAAATATATCGTAATGAAGAAATAGACACAAACATTGCTTCGGTTTACAGGCGAACTTTCAGGTAGTCACTTTAATGTTTACAATGAATTTTATTCCTCTGAGCACTTCTCAGATATAAATACACAAAAGAGAATTTTTCGCAAGCCCCGTGCTAGAGTGGCCCATAACATCAGGGCGAAGAAGCACACAAAGCAGTAAATAAATACCAGAGGAATAACGCTGGAGTCCATATTAAACCAGTAGCAAAATTTCAACTAAATAGTCCTGAAGTCCACAGAAAAGCTATGATAATATCTGTGGTCACAACCCGTAACAGCCTAACTCGAGTTAGGGCACAATTGAGTTATTAGCACCATCGTATTCAGCGTATCTAAATTTATTTGCTCTAAATTTTTTATATTTGTATTTCTTCTAGGAAGGCAATTAATCCTAAAAAACCTAATAGCTCAAGTTATTTTTCTAAATGACTGTTTTGGCATAACTGCCTAAGTCAATTTAGGATTACAACAAATATAAACATTATTTTTTCATCATTGCCTAAATCAACTTAAGTCGTTGATCCAAAAAAATAAAGAAACAAATTTATTTTCCTAACTTGAGTTAAGTTCTTATTCCGAATTACAATTTCGTTTTTTGATAAACATAAATTGAGTTAAGGTCTTTCTCCAAACTTAAAGTTTTTTATTTTATCTGAAATAATAGCCTAACTCAACTTGAACTTTTTGACTTTCTTTCGTTCAACAATTCATAAGAGCCTAAGTGTCTTCTTCGGTAATATCTTTTGACTGCGAGAATAAACAACTATTTTTTGTTAACAACTAAGTAAAAAAATTCGTTTCCTTGGAATCTGTAGCAAAGTTTTCCAAAAAACACCTTCTCCTGATTTTCTGTGAAGATTCAAAACTTTAAACTCCTGTACTGAAAATATTGAAAAACAGACTTAGGCTCTTATGGGTTGTGACCACAGATATATGAACTACGTAATTTTGAAATTCATAGCAAGTTGATTACCAACGCAGCCACACTGAAGTCCACAGAACCAAAAAAAAAAAAAAAAACACCCTGAAGTACACAGAGAAACAGTCAATAACCTCATATTCATATCTTTCTCCAGTTACAACAACGCAATCCATAGAATGCGGTGCACCGTGTAGTATGTGCTAAAATATCGGACTCTCAAAATGATCTTTTGCTTCATAATATTGTAAAAAATAATATTAATGATACATGGACCCTGCGATTAAAGAGACACAGACTGGAATATCCGAAATGCTGGAGAAGGTCTATCGAAAATGGTTTTATAGTGAAAATAAAAGACTTTGGACCGTTGGATACTGTTCTCTTATGATGGAACTCTGTAAATCCATTAAATACATTTGCAAGCATATGAAAAAGATGATTGCCCAAGCAGCCTTAGTTTTAGAAAACGAAAAAGACAAAGGTCAGATTTACAAGTACAGATTTCCGCCACTCTGAAGCAGTTTGAAGCAGTTTAGCTTTCTCAGTTCATGAGAATTATTTTTGTGTTTTGTGCCAAAACACAATGCTTTTGCGAGAATCTTGCTTTGTTCGAAAGTTCAAGCAAACTATTTATGGAAGGACAAATAGTGTGCTAGAAGTAAGCTTGGAAAATTAATGGTTAGATGGCAAGGCATCAAAAGAGCGAAAGCAAATAATACTGAATGTTAGTACTTTCGACTAATTCTACATGTAGTTAGAGTCCCATCATTTTTCGAACTCAAGACTGTGAATGACGTACAGCAACCAATATTTCAAAATGCACCCTTGGATTTGTTAGAAGACGACAACCACAACTCTTCACTATCAAGTTAATCCCTTGTCAGTTGTCAAATGCTGTTTCATGGGAGAACATTAAAGTAATTTCTTACAGTAATATTCATACAATGATGGACGAGGTTCATAACAGGACCATTGGTGGTCCAAATTTATTATATTGTGGAATGCCTCTACCATGGAGGTCTGATATCTTTGTGCAAAACTCCCAATACACGATGAGCAGAAACTATGACATTTGGCTTCAAAAAAAAAAAAAAAATCGTCTCTGGCCGAAAATCGACTCCATATTTATAGTCAAGTAACCCATAGACTAGAAGCAGTTGTGGGTCGTAAAGGCTTGTAGCGAAACTTGAATATAATCACGAATCGCTGTAAAATATTGGTTGGGACAACAATGCTCTTAAAAGGAGATTTACCCTGTGGAATCTCTAAATTTCTTGAACTCGTCTGTATTCCTGACGCATAAGCTTATGCTTCCAGTCTCCAAAACTTTGGGATGGCACGAGATTATGTGTAAAATCTGTTCAAAAGAAACTTATTGATTCCATTACATTAACTGGTTGCGCATGAGAAGAGACAGTATGTATCCCACGGTTGGCACTTACTCTACGGAATATCAGTTTGAGCCTGAAATAATCCAGTTTCCGCTAAAGACGCTCTCTTCTGTTACTAATAACAAATCTCAAGTTGAGTCGTTGAAAGTAACGGGTTTGAAACTAAATGACGTTTGCTCCATCCAGGACAATTTATATAGTTCTTTAGGAAACTTATTCATCCTTATGCAACCAAAAATTCATTTTATTACAATTTCACCCACCCGTTTTATCAATATATGTTGACTTCTTCCGTTGTACTTCTATTTAATAAACATTTCGTTAGAATCAAAACTTGTCATTACTTTTGCCGACTCACATTTATAATAAATTGAAATTACATTATTTTTCAAAGTATCACAGGTTTATTTAACATAGAATATAAAAAAATTAATACTGGAAATAAATAGCTAAAAATATACAAATAAGTAAAGTAACAAACGCAAATTAAGACCTAACATCATAGTATTTTAATTTATTGCAGCCCTTTAACCAGCGCCAATATTATTCGTTTCCTCTTTTAAGTTCATAGCGTTCTTATTCTTTTGTTGAATTCACAATTGCGAGCCGTTTCCTCCCTTTTCTCTCCATGTCAAGTATTTTTAGGTTATCAAAATCCGCCACATGATCTTTCTTTATCATGTGTTGTGATGAGGCTGTTTATTGTCTTTCCCTTCTTATATCAGCTTTGTGCTCTCCCAGTCTCCTCCCCAGTGATCTTTTTGTTGTATCAGCACTCACAAGGTCGCATTTCTCATCATCTTTCTCTTTTCATGGGATTTCGTTGCATTGCATTGTTGTCGATTTAATTGGCTTAAATTGGATTTGGATGCCCCGTTTTCATACTATTTCACTTAAGCTAAGAATTTTTCATTTCATACCTTATTTTTTACTCTACACATAAACAGTCATAGTCAAAAGTATTTACACAAACCTTAAATTTTGGAGATTTTCCTAAATCGACTTCGTCTCTTGTTGTTTGAAAAATGATTTGGAAATTGTAGTTGTTTTTCGAATGTGTGGAATGTGTGGAAAATTAACAAAATTAAAGCAAAGTTTTATATTAAAGCAACGCCTGTCGTTTGTACCATTATGCGTCAAAATTATTTACACACATTTTTTAAAAATTATTAATTATGCTTCTGATTTTAATATAAAATTATTAAAATGGGTAAAACAAAGCAACTAATTATTAAAATACAGGCAGAAATTGTTATCAAATTCAAAAATGGTGCTTCAGCTTCTGAACTTGCAAAAACTTACGAAATTTCAAGAAAACTAGTTTACAATTTACTTATAAAAAGGAGACTCACCGGCTGTAAACCTTAGAGAGAGCAGAAAATTAATGACAGTCAGAAGTCATCGTTAAGTCCTGTTTTCATCGCGGCAAACTCGGAAAAAATAATTGAAACATAAATAAGTGAAGCGACGGTAACGGAGATTAACAAGCATTAAAATTAAAACATTTGTCGTCCGCCGGGTGGCTGACATAAGTCCAGCCAGTAAATCGATACGCCTTGCATTCACTAAGCAATACATAAAAAATACAGTTGAGTTTTGGAAATACGTTTTGTGGACATATGAGACGTCATTACAATTCCACGGTTCATTATAAAGACCGTTAATGCATTTACCACAAAACCCACTCAGAAAGACAGTACAACCTCTGAATCGATTCGGGTGTGGTTCAGTTATGTATTGGGGATGAGTGTCTTTTTACAGGTATGGAAAGCTCGTGTCCATTGAAGGTACTCTGAACCAATTCGATTACTTGGATATATTCTTAATAACCATGTATTTCCATAAGCCAACAATCTTTTTTCTACTACCGACTGCATTTTACAACATGACAATGCTCCATGTCACAAGGGATGGTTGCCCACAAAACATTTAGGCGACATTAATCAGGCGGTTCTATTTTGGCCACTTCAAAATATCAATATCATTGAAAATTTTTGGGCTTTTATGAAACAATCACGGACCATTAATATAATACCTATATATGACACAATCAAAGAGGTTAAAGAAATATGGGGAAACCTAACTATTCCGTTCCTTCATAATTTAATGAAATCACTTCCGGCCAGATTCCAATCAGTTATCGGTGCTAAAGATGATGACACCGAATATTAATTTATTTTCCTTAAATTCTACAACTTTTATGAGTAATAAACTAATTTTTAATATTGTGTAAATACTTCTGACGCAAATAAAATATGTGTAAATATTTTTGACGTCAAATAGCAAAAACGTAATTTTTCATTTTAGTATGAAAGATACGGTTAATTTTTTTGATTTCCCTGTTGTGATTTTCGCACATTTCACACATTCCAAAAACAACGACACTTTCCAAAATAGTGCTGTAACAACAACAAACGAAGCTATTTTAGGGAAAACTCCAAAAAGTTGGGATCGTGTAAATATTTTTGGCTGTGGTCGTACGTAAGTTTTTAAACTGGAACAACACACGAGTGTTGACGTTAATTTGGAAATTTGCACGTTTTGCAGAAAATAGATTGGAAAATATAAATTTTATAAAATGTGTTATGACACGGAAGGAACTATTTTGGAAGGGGAGGCAGTAGTACTTTTTAATACATATCAACTCAATTTGAAGACAGAAGCCAATCATATGAATCGTTTTATCGACAAGGGAATGTGCTGATTTTCTATTCCACACTGCTAAAGGACCACTTAAATACTGTGGGAGTAATACGGCCAATCGCTAACCAACCATTTCTGTCATTCTTGTAGACGCACTACAAAAATAATAAGCCTGATTCAGATGTTTTAAGCATAGAATTTAACGCATGGGTTCGTCGGCTACATGAAATCACAGATGGAGTTATTAAATGCAAAGTTTCATCTTACATTTAAAATTCCGCACAACATTTACATAAGTTGTGTTTATTGAGTTAATCTGGTTATGCATGGTTGCAAAGATTTCCTTACTTTAGAAGAGCACCTAAATGGTGCGTCGCGCGTCGCGTACACTCACGACATTGCTATAGTGTAGAATTAATTCTTAACAATAGAAACAACTAAAAAAACAATAGAAACAACTGATTTGACTTGCACTAAGTGATAGTTTAAATTAATCGTAGCTACATGACTATAAGTCATGACTATAAGTCATCCGCTCTGAAAGTGTTTAATTATGTTTATGTTTATATTTGGCGCCAAATATTTTTTCCAATAAAAAATTCTTGAACCGGCGAATGATCGTAAAAATATCGTCTACATTTTTCGCCATGTGTTTGATATTTATGTCGCTTTTCCTTATTACTTCGTCAACTAAATTGCGTAAAATATTGGTCATCACGAGTTTACCATCGGCATTCTGAAGATTTGTGTGTAAAATTTATTCGTGTATACACGGTAATTGTTGTCCGTTGAAAATTGAATATTTCAGGGAATTGGGGTTGTGTTCTTTTAAGTTTCAAATAAACTTCGACTGAAGTTAGCATTTAAACTCCAAATTTGATTATGAATAGAAGGAGATTCCAGAAATAGTCTCCTTCATTAAATAGACCAAAATCTTTATCAACGTCTACAAAATATTTACAATTTGATTTGTTTCGTATGTTCGTGCTAAAATCCAATAACAAGCGATATATATGATGCATGGAAAAAATCGTATGCAAGAAACCCCAAGAGGTGTGTGAAGCAAACAAACAATAGTAAAACAATAGATGATACGCAAAAAATATTCCAACATGAATTCATTCTCGAATTTGCTGACTCAAAGGAAATGGAATTTCATAGCAAAAGTGAAATCTGAAATATATACGTAAACAAAATTAGATTTGCTTTGTTTCAAACAAACATGAAGTGAGATTGATATTTTGTGGGAAAGAATCTACGGCAAAAGCAAGGAAGAGGAAATCTGGGTTAACTTTAACGGTACATATTTAGTTCGTATGCAATTGATATACAAATCCGCCCACATTATTCGAAACTTTGCAACGTAAAAATATTTAATATACTTTTATATTTTGAATCCAAAAGGATCATTTGCACTGTCATGTCGTACAGCTATGTCAATTCAATGCAAGTTTTAAGGTCATAAGATGGAACATGACATTTTTGGACAAAACTGTGGATTTTACCCTTTCATATCGGACAGAAACTAAAGTATTTTGTTGCGGGACTAAAACTACACCAACGCAAAATTAAATACAGATAACATAATGCAAATGCATTTCTATAGATTACTAGTTGCCCCGGTATACGGTGCAACGCCCCCATTAAAGTCCGATGTAATCACCTTCTGCCTAAAATATAACCTGAATTTATTTCAAAAGTGTAAGCTTATTTCCTCTTTGTATAGATAGATGGATGTACAGTGTTTCTTTTTTTTTTTTTAATTATAACCTAATATAGTATACGACGATTTCGTGATTGACAGTAATAATACATCGTTGGGTTGGCAGGCTCATGGAGTTTTAGTCGCTATGAATCACTTCGACGGGAAGCGTCGCGCATTTTGCGTGCGCGCATTTTACGAGAACTCTCGTTCATATATTGCTACTAGGTGACTATATTGCGCTGAATATGGACTACGGCGAATTAGTGAAGCTCCGAATGCTAATTTAATTAAAATATGGGTAAAGCGTTTTGAAGAGACCGGTTCAACATTTAAACCACAAGCAAATGGTCGCCCAAGAACATCTAGGACCGAAGACAATTATTACAAAATTTGAAAACCAAGTTTTAAGAGCAGATTCTTGATCGACTTATTATCGATGATGCTGTTTTAAAATTCTAAAGCAAACAATATTTTATTAAAAATTCACAAATACAATCTTAAATAAAATACCTTAGTTTTACAATATTGCGTGACACAGCGCTTTTGTTCCTTTATGATATGAGGGTGAAATACTTATATGAGAGATGTAAAAATTTAGTACATGGTGAAGGGTTGTATTTTAATGATTGATACTAAACGATCAATCGATAATTTTGGTATATGTAATTGTCGGTAACAATTCTCCCCCCGGTAAGGGGCTGCATTCAGTGCCTTACAATAACTAATTACCGACATCTAGTATAGCTAGTTTTACTGCTGGACGCTCCATGATACCGTTTTTTGTTTGAACCTTGGCTCGACGAACTTGCCCATCTTTTGCTCTAGTTGCTTCAACAATCCTCGCTTTCATCCACGAATTACGTTCGGTATTTTCATCAACAATAATAACAACATCGCCTTCTCTAAGAGGTTTTACTTTCTCAAACCATTTACTTCGTCTGGTCAAGGTTTGGTATCATTTCCTTAACCCATCGCCGCCAAAATTGATTAGCGAACGTTTCACTTTGCCGAAGACACATTTTGTGGTCAATGTTTTCTGCAATACAGAATGGTTTTGCTCCATTTGAGCTGCCCAAAAGAAAATGATTCGGAGTTATTGCTTCTTGATCTTCATTTTCCAGGGACACGTAAGTTAGATTACGTGAGTTAATAATTAATTCGACTTCCATTAGAGCACTTCTAAAGCTTTCATCAGTGAACTTCTGAGATGGTGATATCTTATTCAGTATAATTTTTACAGATCTTACCAATCTCTCCCATGCTCCTCCCATATGGGGAGCAGCTGGGGGGTTAAACCTCCAGGTAATTCCCTTGTAAGCCAAATTGGTTTGAACATGATCAAAGTTTATGTTTTTAAGTTCGTCTTTTAAAAAACGATCTGCACCGCGAAAATTTATTCCATTATCGCTGTAGATTAGAAATGAATCCGTGCTCAGTGAATGGGCAATTTCTATATGTATGGCTCTGATGGTGAGACACGTGAACAATACACCCCACCTCTTCAATGATTTTCTGCCGGAGATCACCGAGATAGGACCAAAGTAGTCGACACCAACATATGTAAAGGGTCGTTGATAAGCTCCAAACCGAGCAGCTGGTAGCGGTGACATTTGTGGAGCATTAGGTTTTGCTAAGTTTACTTTGCAATATTGACAGTTTTTCCGAATATTTTTGTATACAACTCTCAATTTTATGATGAAATAAATTTGCCGAATTTCGTTCAAGACCGTCTCGTGGTTCAAGTGGTGATATGCGAGATGATAATGCATAACTATCAACTTAGTTAGGTGGTGTTTACCAGATAGTATGATGAGATCCCTCTGCAATCCACAGACGATGGTGGCATGCTGAGCTCGGTTTTTCACTTTTACTACACAATTATCGTCAATAAAAACATTAAGTTTTTGGAATGCACCTACGTTTGAATTAGTTTTCCCACATAGCAATGCCAGATATTCGTCCGTAAAACATATCATCTGAGCTGCTTTGAAAATAACGTTTTTTGCTTTAGATAGGTGAGTTGCGTTGAGTGATATTATCTCATGGATTCCCTTTATTTTACTTTGAAGACGTTCGGCCAACATAATCCAATTACCAACAGCGTGATATAGTCTAAACCAGCTGGAAAAGTACTCAAAGTTTATTGAGACAAAAGAAGATTTTCTGGTGTGAATATGTAAATATCGGGGACGAATTTCACTTGTGTCTACATCGGTATCATCATTATTTATGGGCCATTCATGTTCAGGTTTCTTTAACCTTATTGGTCCATCGAACCATTCTTTATAATCATCGGTTGGAGGACGAAATTTTGTAGCGAAGTCTGCAACGTTCATTGTACTCGGAACTCACCTCCAATCGGCAACTTGAGTTGTTTTTAAAATTTCTGCAATTCGAAACATTACAAACTGCTTATATTTCCTTGGGTCACCTCTTAGCCAATGGAGTACTGTTTTTGAATCAGTCCATAATATTTTTCGATGTAGTTTTATATCATGGCTTCCGATTGTTTTCAACAGCCTTGTTCCAATGACTGCTGCTTGCAGTTCGAGCCGTGGTATTGAAATGGGTCGAAGTGGAGCCACTTTTGATTTTGCTGCAACGAGTTTTATCTCGACTTCGTTGTCACACTCAATTCGAAAATATGAAATTGCAGCGTAAGCATCTTCACTAGCGTCTACGAACGTATGTAATTCAATTGTACAGTCTTTATTTTTTACGTTTAGTGAATAGCACCTTGGTATTGAAAAGTTGGTAATATAGGTAAGCCAATTTTTCCACTTACTGTAGAGTTCATTATTAAGTAGTTCATCCCAATCAATGCCACTTCGCCATATCTCTTGCAAAATGGTTTTTAAATAAGACATAAAGCAAGTTACAAATCCCAGCAGGTCAAATACTGACATCAGAACTTGAAGCATTTCTCTTTTCGTTGGTATTATATCTTCTGTGAATATTGGGCAACGAACTCTCACAAATTTTAAATTGATCTTAAAAACATCATTAATAGGATCCCAGTATAAACCGAGAATTTTTTCAAATTGGTTGTGGTGTGTATTACATTCGAATGTTTTGTTTTGAGCCTCGTTGGTTTCACCTAGGGCTGTTAAAACTTCATAAGAATTCGATGTCCAATTGCGCATTTGGAATCCTCCCTGAGCATGAACTTTTTTCACTCCTAGAGATAGCTCAATTGCTTCAGCGACCGAATCTGTGGAGTCAATAAAATCATCAACATAATGTTGTTTAGTAATCGCTTCCATAATCTTTGGATCGTTTTTGCTAAAACTTTCCGCATTTTTGTCTCTCACATAATGGGAAATAAATGGAGAGCATGAAGCACCAAAGGTAAGAACGTTAAGCTGATACACAACAACAGGTTTGTTTTCATCCCACCACAAAAAACGTTGTGCGCAAGCATCTTCTTCTCTTGCATATACGCGATGAAACATTTCTGCAATATCCCCACATACATACTGCGATTGCACCCATGCGAAATTGAAATATAATTTGCATTAAAGGCCTCAACAAATCTGGACCCTCCAATAAAAAATCATTTAAAGCCAAATTTTCGGACTTCGCTGCCGCATCCCAAACCAAACGCATCTTATTTGGTTTGTTTGGATTTCTTACAATAAAGTTTGGCAGATACCATATTTTACTCCTTTTTTGTTCCAGTGCACTCTGAGGCAGCTTTTTTGCATATCCCTTCTCCTCCAAATTCGTAATTTGACTTCTCAAAGTTTCAGCAGTTTGTGGGTTACGATTTGCCGTTTGTTTTAAGCATTTTAAGCGCTTTATGGCTGTTGGTAGACTATTTGGCAATATCGGATTTTCATCTTTCCACAGTAAACCGACCCCGCATCGACCATTACTGAATTTGCATGTATCTTCCACGATATGAATAGCACGTTCGTCGTCTTTCGACATGGGAATCACGGAGGGAGACACACCTGCACTTTCTTCTGAAAAATATTGTTTAACCAATTCATGAAGCTCTTCGGTTTTACTGCAATCGCACTTATGTAAATTTAATCTACTTAAGATTGAACTTCCGCCAAACAGCGTCCACCCTAACCTAGTCTTTGAAGCCACTGGTTGATGCCACTTGCCTTCTCGAATTTTCAAGGATGAGATCAAATTAGGATTATTTACCCCTATTATCATTGAAGGGACAACATTTTCATAACCATCTATGGGAATGTCCTCTAAATAAGAGTATTTGTTTTTAACATCGTGGACAATCATAGTTTCTGGAGATAGGTTAAGGCTTTTTACAGTGTGTATATGCTTTATAGGGTAAATCTTAGAACCAGATTTGGCTGACGAAACTTTTAAATCGAATCTTCTAGAGCTATCCTCAAAACGAACAATATCACCCGTCCATCGAATACAGAGTGGGTCATTTGTGCCACCTACTTCTAGCATGGCCGCCACTTTTTCCTCTAATAGGGTTAAAGTTGAGCCGTCATCCATCAGAACATATATAGTGGTAGATTTGTTGCCATTATAGAGGGTAACGGGCACTATTCGAAAGAATGAACCTCCTACGTAGGAAGCTCTATGATTATTTAAAGTGGTAATTGTACTTGTTGACGGCTTTTCGGTGCTGTGGAGCAGCGGATTGTGATATACGGTACAACCGTCTGTACCTCATTGTCGTTGAAACCAACATTTGCGCCTGTGCTTGCCAAGACAATTACGACATAAATTCATTGACTTCACAATATCCCACCTTTTGCTTGAGGACAGCTTATTAAATTTTGGGCACTGGACAATTTTATGTTGCTCAACACATACTATACATTGATGTGCTGACTGTTTATCCAAAGTTGTGTGAGTGCTGAGGCGGCTTTCTTTCTTAGATGACTTCTTGACATAGCTGGTGCTGGTGTCGAACAAGGGAATGGTGATTCTGCATGTTGCTTCCGCGATAGTATACAGCCATTCAGAAAAGTCAAATAAATTTGGACGGCACTTGTCCCTGGAATGCATTGCAAATTGAAGCATAATATCTGGTGGCAATTTTTCAACTAGTTCCTGCAAGAGAGTAGGGCTAGTTAAAAACTCGTCTAATTTAGTTGCACGTATGGTTGCGCAAATATTTTTGATGGCGAAGGCATATTCGATCAACGATTCCAATTTGTCTTTTGGCAATATCATTTTCCGTACATCACCAATTAGCATTTTAAGAATACATTCAGGTCTGCCGTAGTACATTTTTAACGTGCGAATAATGTCGGGAACCATATCGGGCAACATCAAACAATTTCTCACCGAATCAAGTGCCTTACCACGCAGACACTTTTGCAGCCGAATGAGGTTTTCCTCATTGCTGTACCCAGCAACGTTTGTAGTTTGCTCAAATGCGCTGATAAATATGGGCCACTCTGTGTGTTGTAGAGAGATTTCTATCACTCATTGTAGTATTTGCATTTGCACCTGTCAAAGTTGAACTATCATTGTTTTGAGTATTGGCACGCGGTGTGTTCAGTGTACGATCATAGTGATGTTGACATAAGTTATTAGTATTCTGACACGATTGGTGATAAGATATGTGTGTACTCTGACATTGAGGTTGATTTAGGAGCGAATTCTCATTATTGACCATTTGGCTTAAGTGCGAATTCGTGAGTTGGGTTTGTGGCTGAGATAAATGTAAGCATTCACAATGATTTTGCGATCCGGCTGTGTTTACGGCAGGTTGAGAATGATGAACTTGCGGTAGCTCACTTATTATGGGAGAATTCTAATCATTTTCCACTGGTCGCAAATTTCTCTCTTGCGTATTATTCTCTACATGGTGAATCTCATCATCATTAGATTGCAGCAACTCATATTTACGCTTTAAAAACTCTTCCCTTAACGCCATTTCTTCTTCGAGTTTTCGCAATTGTAGCTGCTTTCTTCTACTGATGTTCAATTGGGCAGCTGATGAGAATAGCTGAGAACTATAAACGGATGGTTGGCCATGATATATCATCTCATCGATGGGGTCATTATTGGACTCATTCGTTGTACATGGGAAATTGAGGTTATGTATCGAATATTGTTGTTGCTCTTGGCATTTATGACAAATCCAATTAGAAGTACCGACATCAACATCAGTATTACAGCAGCTGAAATGGTAATTTGACTTGCATCTTGAACACGTTAGCATGTGACCATCATCCGGGTCAGAGCATAAAGTGCAGCTCGAAACTAGTGCCACGTTATGTTGCTCCATATTCGTAAGAATTTTAAAGAATGTTACAAAATTTGAAAACCAAGAAGTCGATGATGCTGCTTTGAAATTCTAAAGCAAACAATATTTTATTAAAAATGCACAAATACAATCTTAAATAAAATAACTTAGTTTTACAATATTGCGTGACACAGCGCTTTTGTTCCTTTATGATATGACGGTGAAATACTTATATGAGAGATGTAAAAATTTAGTACATGGTGAAGGGTTGTATTTTAATGATTGATACTAAACGATCAATCGATAATTTTGGTATATGTAATTGTCGGTAACAACAATGTTGAGAGAGTTATGGAGTCAGTACGGGGAAATCCACAAATGTCGACTCGCAAGAGATCGTCTGTCTTACAATTATCGCGACGGAGTTCGCAACGAATTTCAACATTGGATCTTAAAATGCATCCATATAAGCTGCAATTAACACAAGAATTGAAAGAGTCTGACTTCGTAGCAAGGCTCGCATTTGCTAATGGAACGCTTAATCGATTTTTCAATTTTGACAGATGTTCCCTGGCAGACTGATTTCGAAAAGAGGTGGTATCCCATGGCCCCCACGTAGTCCAGACTTGACGCCTCTTGACTTTTTTTGTGGGGATATCTCAAACACAAAGTCTACAGTAATAATCCAAGAAATATCGTTCAGCTCAAGGAGAATATCCGTAATGAAATGGCAGCCATTACAGCAGTATTACTAAAGAAAGTTTTCAATAATTTTCGTTTGCGGTTAGAGGAGTGCCGTCGTAGAGAAGGTCACCATTTGGATGATGTTATTTTTGAAAAATAAACTCCATTTATTACTCCACAATGTCTTATATTTTGTAATCTATTTTTTAAATATGCACGTTCTATTGCACCACCCTGTAGTTCATCAGGTATGACCTTTTATATCGTTAGATTCTGTTAGGAGTGTCACTCTCATTCTCCAAACCTTAACACAGCTTATAATAATTTCGTGATTGATAGCATCATATTGCTTAATTTGTATGACGAGCAATCAGTGATCTGAATTTAGTTAGATTTGTATTTAATTTAATTATTAAAAAAGGCAGAGCGCCGCCCAATTTTTGCTAACAAAGTGTCGTTCTATTTCTGTGGCATGTATTGAATACCTCTTATACCTCTTGAGATACGCACGTTCTAAATGTGAATGCGTATGGACGCTGCCACACCTTTTTATCTAATCTTTTCTTAATATAGCATGGGAAAATTTCGTGATTGATAACTGACAGTATTTCTGTTACTTTTGCCAGTTAAACATATTTTTTGAGAGGAGTATATCAGGCCAGTTTTAATTTTGATAAATTTTTTTCTATGTCAATAACATACAAGTCAAATCACATCATTACGACTTCATTAGTTGATAAGATACGACCGTTTTAAAAGTTAAATTGTGTGGGGGATGTTCCGCCTCCTGTTCCAATCATAGCATAATACAGTATATGATGGGGACTCACTGTTAAATTTCAATGACTTTAGCCGCAGCTACTTTGGACGCTACAACGATTTGTTTAAAGTTTGTCGCGCCGCCCGTTTTTAATTCAAATATATATCGTTCTACAATTTATTCTGTGTACCTCCAGTAGTTCATAATATATATGTGTGGGCTGTGTCATGCCTCCTTTTTCCAACCTTAACCTAACATAGCTTAAAGAAATTCTGTAATTGACAGAAATATATTGTTAATTTTTTCTTTGACGATCGATTGGTTACTTTGGCCACCGTAAAAGACTTTCAAAAATGGCAAATATTTATTGTTATGCCGGTATTGCATATTTATTCGAAATAGTTTTTTGTATGGGCGGAGCCACGCCTCTTTGTTAAATAAAGACCCAATATGGCAGATGATTCCTTCCAGCGAAAATTTTATGACAATCGGTGCATTAGTGTAGGTGCATATCAAGAACAAAGATACAAGTATACAAATATTCAATTTTATGTTTGTAGACATTTTTTAATTTTATTCAAAATTAATTCTCCATTTATGGATGTTCGACCGTCCATTGTACCATCACATTTTTCATACTCTGGTCGGTTCCAAGTACATGTTTAATATTAACGTAATGTCTGCTTAATTCGCTGTTGTCACTTGGAGGCTTCATTGTAAATGGAGATTTTTTCCTGAAATGTATGTGAATTTCATGCAACTTGGCATCGCAGAAATTAATATTTGATACAATTGCAAACAACAATTTTGCAGCGTTCAATGCTACAATGTTAGCAAATGTAATTCTAGTTAATCGTTATGCCACCTAATGTTTCAATGAAATATAGCCCAATTTTATTTATTAATAACGTTAATAATAATAATAATAAAAATAATAATAATAATAATAATAATAATACCCCCCCCGTCGCACTCAGATTCTACAGGCTGTCAGTAGCAGATTGAAAAGGTACCTCACAAGCAGGAAAATAGATAACACTCTCTTCGTATTTAACCAGCGGAAATTCTATCGTGAGCTGGAGAAAAGAAACAGTGTAGAGTTGGGAATCCCTCAGACACCGGTTCAATCGGAAATAGAACAATTCTGGGGAGGATTATGGGAAACACCTGCAACTTTCCACGAAAATCCAATATGGACAGAATCATTGCATACGAGGGAAATGCAAGGTAGTACAATCTCGTAATCCGATCTAGGCGCAGCGTTAAGTAAGGCTAAGAATTGGAAGGCGCCAGGAGTAGATGGTATTCAGAACTTCTGGTTGAAGCATTTTACATGTGTTCATCCACATTTGGTATCAATTTTTAATGAGTTCTTGAATGGGGGAATGCCAATGCCAAGTTTTCTTACAATGGGAAAAACGTTCCTTTTATATAAGAGTGGTGATACTACGGACCCTTGAACTACCGTCCTATTACCTGCTTACCAACTATATATAAATTGATCACCTGAATAATATCGGAGAAAATCTACATCCATTGTGCTGAGAATAACTTGTTAACGTTGGAGCAAAGAGGATGTGCTAAGAACTCTAGAGGTTGCAAGGAATTGGTCACAATAGATGCAATTGTAACAAGAAATTCGATTTGTCATCAAAGAAATTTAAGTGTGGCGTACATTGATTACAGGTAGGCCTTTGATAGTGTACCCCATACTTATTTGATACGAACTCTGGAGAATAACGGAGTGGACCGGAGAACAGTTGCATTTTTTGAGAGAACAATGCCTTCCTGGAGGGCGCATAATGGCATTTGTACTCGTGAAATTCGTATAAACAGGGGAATTTTTTTTGGACGAAAACCACACACCGCTCAAACTTTCTACACCGCAATACAATCCTCTAGAGAGTATAAGTAGCGATGCCGATATTGTGGGGCAATGGAAACGCAAGGCTATACATGGCAGATTTCCACACCAATTGGAATTGGACAATGTAGACAGAAATGCGTCTACAATCTGTTTTAAGTATGGGCAACTGTTTCCGGAAACAGAGGCTTTCTTAATGGCAATACAGGATGGAATAATCCACTCTAGACATTATCGAAGAGTTATTCTACATGAGGGTGTTGATAACAGATGCAGAAGATGTAGCCAGTCTCCGAAAACTACAGACTGTCTGGTTCGGCAGGAACGGGTTCACTTCTGACATATATTTACCTCAAGAGATTTATAAAAGTATAAACAGGGAAATTTTTCAGGGAGATGCATTCAGCCCGTTGTGGTTTTGCCTGAGTCTAACACCTCCCAGCAGAGCATTGAATAACTCCCCTAATGGATACCGAATAAAGCACCAACAAAGACAGTCTGCAATCACCCATCTATTGTATATGGATGATTTAAAGTTGTTCGCACGATCAAGGTACCAAATATCGAACCTACTGGATATTGTGGAAAAGTTTAGCAACGATAGTTTCCAAAGTTTATTAGAGATTATACCTTGAATCAAATACAGGACTACGTGTGCAGGCAAACTCATCTTACACGTATGGGGGGGAGTATCAGAACTGACTTGAACAAATCAAAAACTTCTCTGATAGATCAGTCGACTTTAAGTTTACTATAAAGCACTCAATCTCATTGCAATTGAGAACTCTACATGTAAAATTTATTTATTTTATTTATTTATATCTTAGAATTTGCAAATATGGTTCTGGGCATAAACATCCCGCCCCCCTTGCAAGATTGCAATTCTTTATATCTCGGTAAATCATTTTTTAATTCGCTTAACATGATTTAAATGTATTTCAGTAACATTGTGAAAAGTGATTCAAATTGGAATTCGTTAGGATAGAAGTGATTAGATAATTTATATAAACATTTTCAATTCAGATATATAAAATATACTATTCGAAGAATATACCTATATATTTCATATCAGTAATTAATTTAGAATTTTTCAGATTATTCATGTGCCATTATTAAAGTTTATGATAATTGTGGGATTTCGGGAAGACGAACTATTGCCACTCGTGACGCTCATTGGTTGACTATTTCGCTGATTTGGCGAAGGTTGTTGCTGAGCGGACCTTTTAGCCTTCTTTGAGCGACGTCGTTTTTTGCATCCATGTAGGAGCGTATGGTGTTCGGATAGGCATACTCTGCAGCGGTCTCGACTTCGAGAGTTGGCTAGAATATGTGAATGAGCTAGGCAGTTCGTACAATATTTATATTTCAATATTATATGCATTCGCTCTTTGACTGAAAGGCGAAGGAAGCGAAAACATTTTCGTATTGGATGATTCTTTTTGCAATATTTGCAGTCCATATTGATTTTCTGTTCGATGGATAATGATGTTCGTGGTTGCTTTGGGGGAGATTCCTTGTAGTCGTTTCTCCGGTTTGTCCTCATACTTCTCGAATGAGTGGAGCTGAAATAGTACATAATTGGGATTATTGTCCTTGATTAGGGAGCAGAACAAGTTTAACAATTGGCCTAGTAGTTCTGAATAGGGTAGAATTTTAGGACACTTTTCATTATGTGAAAGTGTAGAGGCCTGCGAAAGTCGATCATTCGACCGCATAAGGTCATCCGAATCTATAAAAGGGCCAAGGGATAGTAAATTGCTGTCTCGAGGCAATTGCAGTCCATGGAAAAGATTTGCAAATTCTGGGAAGTGCGTTTGTTGACATAAACTCGTGAGTCGAGTTCTTACGAACTTTAGCTCTGATAGGGATAACTCATGAGTGGTATGTCGCACTGTTTCTCTATGCATCGGATGGACTAGATGATAAAAGTGAAATAAATAACTAATATCACGTAGAGCGTAAGAAAAATCGGAGAACCGAGGCAAAATATCTTCTGATAATTTGTTGAGGTGCGTCTTGACGGGTGGTAGCTCTTCTCTAGCTTACCTAGTATTTAAACATGTTGGCCAGTGGGATTTTGGTAGATTTAGCCAGGGCGGTCCGTGCCACCACGGATCGGCAACCAGGAGTTCCTGTGCTGTGATACCACAAGAGGCCAGATCAGCAGGATTGTCTTGCAGCGAGACGTGCTGCCAATTATTGTTGCTTACCTTGTCAGCAATTGAGGCTCTTTGATTGACCACAAAACTACTCCATACGCATGGAGGTATTCGTAACCACGCGAGTATGATAGTGGAATCCGTCAACAGGAACAATTTATGCTCGGAAAGTTTTGCATCAACTCGTAAGTAGATGATAATAAGCCCCATTAGTTCGGCGGGGACAACCTTTTGTTTGGCTGTCAACAAATGTGAGCGAACACGGCCATTAGCCGTTCTTACTCTAACATATAGTGGGCTGCGTAAGCCTTTTCAGAGGCATCGCAGAAAGTGCGAAACTCTACACTGCACGAGGAGTCGTACTCGACATAGCGGGGTATTCTAATGTTCTCGATGACGGGGTAATAGTCGAGAAACTTCTGGCATTGTATAAAAGTTTCAGCTGTGAGGATTTCATCCCAATCCGTTTCGTCTTTCCAGATTTGTTGCGTAATGATTTTTGCAACTGTACTTTTGGGGGCAAGCCAACCGGCGGGATTAAATAGCATTGCTATTTGAGGTAACACCATGTGCTTAGAGGAAGCATTTTGAACAAAGCTCTTGCGGGGGGTAAAATAGACATAGTCACTTCCAGAGTTCCGTCGTAAACCAAGCGTTTGGGTGTTGCTTGTATCAGATAGTTTAAGAAACTCTGTGTCAAGTAACTGTTCTGGGGGGATACCTTGTAATAGAGACTCATGCTTGGATTTCCATTTTCTTAGGCAGAATCCAGCCGAAGACAAAACCTTTACAAGGGTGTTTTTAGCAGCAATGACTTCGGAAAGATCGTTTGATCTCCATAATACGTCGTCGACGTACTTAAAATTTCTGAGGATATCAGAAACAACGGGGGTTTCTGGCTCACATTGCGTAGCTAGTCCTAGCAGTGCTCTAGTGGCCAGATAGGGGGTATAGTTGACACCGAATGTGGCGGTGTTCAACTTAAAATAATGAGGATCGTCACTGGGATTATCGCGAGGAAGAATCCTTTGATATGGCATAGACTGTATGTATGTGGAATGAGTTTGACGAGTATGGCTCGTTGAAGTCATGAAAGAGGGGTTGAAGTCTGGGAAAGAGGGGTGGCCCACTGTTAATGGGCTTGAAGACGATGCTTCACTGGTCAATTTATTTCCAGAATCTCAAATACATTGTGTCATAGACGCCGAAATATTTGATCGATGCAGCAAGAAATGGTGCTTCAAGCGATAAATTGGGCAAACGTACGGATTTTGACATTTTCTAAATTCGTGTGAAGTTGCCAAACAATTTGTGCATCGTTTCTGTTCTTTTACGATTGCGTATCTATCTTCAACAGACATTCTTAAGAAAACGGAACACAAACGTAGCGGATGAGAATCATCGCACAGAACGCATTGCTTTGTCGCATTGACGCTTTGAGTTTGGTAAGCGTTCAGTTTTCCAACATTGCGATGATTATGTTTCGTTGTAATCGCTTTGGTGGCAGTTGTAACTAACGAAGCTCTAATACCAGCAACCGACTCTACAGTATGGTATCGTGCTGTTGGAAAAGAATCTGAATCTTTGCATTTGGACTTAGAT